>JANZLB010000023.1:15889106-15900075 GCA_026167865.1 Notarius quadriscutis | reverse complement strand
ATACTGCTCACGATAATTGAAATCTCAAGATTATATTAATTCACTACTTCTAATGTTCAAATTCTTATTTTGTTTCTATACAGTAGTAATGGCTAATTCACAGGGATTGGATGGTGGAAGTTCCACATAATTTGAATAATAAATGTATGAATAATGTATTCAAAGGTATTCAAAGAAAAGCATGTAATCATTGACATACTGACATTTTCTGTAAAGAAAATATTTAGCTGTCATTTAGAGAAAGCATCTCCAGTGTCAGTGCATTGTATCAATCAATGGTCAAGTTATATTTTTACCTCTAGGACAGAGGAGATTGTACTTTCCAGTATCTCAGTAACATGACAGGGTGATTTTTTTTTTTTACTAACTTCAAGAGAGAGTGAAAAGAGAGGATGGTATGACAATTACTGTTTACATCTGCTATAATGTAAGTGATAATAAGTGAGGAACTAACATGTCTTGCTGATATTCAATTTTCACATTTACGAATGAACATGTACTTTTTATTTGAAGTTACATTTAATATTTTAAATGTAACTTCAAACAAATAAAAAGTACATGTTCATTCGTAAATGTGAAAATTGTAATCAGTAGCAAATTTCTGTGGTATAATAGAAATAAACACTTTGAGGCATGTTGTTATTGGAAAACAATCAAATTTGTTGCATGCCCCTTACTTAATTAATTCATAAAAAACCCCAGTTATGAATAACATTTTCCAGTAACTCAAACATTCATAAATGAAGCCAACAGTTGCACTCAGCTATGATCAGTCTCTAGCCAATCCAATTTCTGGCACAATGAGAGATGAAACCTTGGATACTTGTCACAATTCTTCATGCTTTAGACTTTTCCCCATTCCACGGGTTGCCATTGAGTTCCAGCAGTCATGTTTTCAGTAACCCTCCATCTGCCAAACAGTTTTATTTTATGTCACATCATCACTGCCTGAAAACCAACACCATGCCAACATGCTTCATCTGACCCAGCATCAAACATACATTGCTTATATAAGCACTTCAAGTCCAGAAAGGTCATTGTGGATGGTGTGCTGAAGATCCACAGAGACCAAGCTTCACTGTGGGGTCCAATGGAAATGACTTATGACCTTAGTCTCTACACTAATGGGCAACAACATTCAGTGGCTGGTTGTAAATCAGCTTGGAATGCACTAATCAGCTCGGCACAACACTGAATTGGCCACATGAACTAACCAAGCACAAGCTAGCATAAGCCTAGCATAAAGGCTAAATGAGACTGCTGCCACTATGGATTACATTCCACCCTCCAAGCAAAAGAAGCAAAGACAAAACAAGTTAGGAATGTACAACACAACTGGAGCAAGATAATGCATGGCCCGGGCAGAGACGGAACGCAAATCCCTTGTGAATGAAGAGCACTGGAGCATGTGAACAAATTAGTGGATTAACTAAAGGAGACAGGGGCTAACAGTGTATGAGACAATAGATTATTAGATATGGACAGTTACAGAACTGATGAAAGAAGCATTGCTGAACACTAACAATTAACAATTAAATACTGAAACCAATGTATGCTGTCATATCTTTTTACAATAATGTTTACATCATTTTTGTTCACTACTTAGCAATTAGGGGGTTTAACAGGATTGCTGCATTGATCTAAAATCAGAGGATTTAAATTAATTAATAATTAATTTCATTTTAAATAGATCAATTATCAATTATAATTTATTATAAATCAATTATCATTGAAAATGGTAATAGGTAATACATGAATAGAATACATGAATAGAAAATGGTAATACATCAGTGTAAAGAGGCTAGCAAGGGGAGTTGCCTGTAACTCTGACACTTAAAATACTTCTTCTCTACATCAGCATCAATTGCAAATTAACACTAGGACAACCCCAGGGTATGAACAATGTTGGTCACATTGATTGGAGGCTACCAACTGGCTACTTATCATCAATTATTGAAACATTTCCTTATGAATTGAAATTATATCATACCAGATTCAGTGGTATTATCAAATATCAAACTGATGCTATAAGAATCAGTCATATCATATTGTGTTGAAGTGTGAAGTTTACACCTTATTCATTCATCTTCAGTAGCCACTTTATCATGACTGGGGTCAGGTGGATGGACCCTATCCTGGGAAAAAAAATGGGTGCAAAGTATAATACATCCTGGTTCCTGAAGGTATCTTATTTCTTCACAGGGCACCATATGTATGTGGCCCCCCCCCCAATACATGCACACACACACACACACACACACACCATCTTTGTGAAGACCTTCCACTAACATAATAGATAAAGCTAATTAATGCTGTGTCTACACCTTAATCCAAACCTTAAACTAAACAAAACCTTAAATTTAGAACAGGCAGATCCCCTACTGGCATGTTAAAGAAAACTGGTTGAACCCAGAAGAAATTCATATAGACATTGAAGCCAGGACCTAGAGCTGTGAGGTAGCAACACTACCCACTGTTCCACGGTTCTGCCCAACAAAATAACTTTAGATTACTGCACAGTGGGTAGCACAGCCAGCCTTATAACTCCATGGTTTGTAGTTCAATCCTGAGCTTGGGTTATGGTCCAAGGCTGGTTCGAAACCAATGCCTAATCTTGAACCAGCCATGAAACTGGTTCCAAAGTGGCACCAAATCTTTGCTGGTTTAGAACCAAGAATGCCAGTGGCTGGAGCAGGATCATAGTGACCAACAAGACCAGCTAAAACTTTGTAATTGCCATGTTTAAAAAAACCCTAGAGCTAGTGTAGTGTCAAGACAGACTACTCCAAAGAAGAAGAAAAAGAAAAAGAGATGATGTCCATCATTGTTGTTGTGCTTACTGCTAGTGGCACTAGCGTGGTGGGCTTGTGCCACTAGCATGGTGGGCTCATGACACTAGCTAACAGCTGTTAAAGTATACAGAGACATATTAGCATCGCCCTATGACGGTTCTCTAGCACAGGGAAAAGCAAATTAGTTCTTTGAAGATTCACAAGTTGAACCAGCACTAGCAGCTGGTTCATGCTGGTTTGAAAGGAGTAATTTGTGGAGTATTTCATGTTCTTCCATATGTCTATCTGATTTTCCTCCTGGTTCATTGCTTTCCTCACCTTTCCCAAAGACATGAATATGCAAAATTTCCTCTAGGTATGAATGAGTGTGTAAATATGTATGTGTGCATGATTTCCTGTGATGGACTGGCATCCTGTCCAGGGGGTATTCCCACTTAACAACCAAGTCAAGTTTATTTGTATAGCACTTTTAACAACAGACATTGTCATAAAGCAGCGGCAATGTCTGTTGTTAAAATTTAATTTCATTAAAATAAAATGAGAAAATTAAAGACTTTAAACATGAGCTAATTTTATCCCTAATTAAATCCCCAATGAGCAACCACTGTTCTCTGGATAGACTCTGGAGCCACCACAACCCTAACCAGGATAACGTTACTGAAAATGAATCAGTAATTTTTATCAAACAGAACATAAATTGAATTAAGTGTTGCTTTGAGTAATATCGTCAGTATATTTGAGCTTACTTTGTATGTGTTACTTGGCTATTTCTTAGCAGTGATTTTACCGGCATTCAAGGAACCATTGGCGTATTTGATCCTGGAGTGTTTCCTTTATGTCCGGTCCATCTATCAAGTGAACAGACTCCTTGATGGTGATCAGGGCTTGCTGGTACTCTGCTTCATGCTGTTCCTGCATCTGATGCCTGCTGCTTTCTACATGTTTAGAACGCTGCCGAGCAGGACTGGGTGTTTGGAGTTGGGGGTCTATCTGGGGATAATGATGTAAACACACTGTAAGGCCCTTATCCAATTCTAAGTTTAAATCTGCTGCTATAATTCATATAGATATATAGTCATATAGATATATAGCTGCCATTGGTATTTTCGTGAAGCAGTTGAAATGCAAACTACTTTGGCTTGCCATGTCGTGTTCTACTACTGATTCTTAATAATCATAAAAGCCCATCAGATGAGTGATGAAATTATTTCCACTGCTTTTGCCTTGGCTTCTAACTCAAAATGACCTGAATGACTAAAATGTCATTAGACAAGTGAAAAACAGCATCAATCTATCAGAACAAAGTAGTGTTTCTCATAAACATTACATTAGCAGTGCTTCCTGGTACCAACCATTCCCAAAAATATCATTTCCTCCAGACGTTCTTTCTTGGTCCTCTTCCTCTGCCAGTAACCCCGCCATGTCTACAGAGGAGCAGAGTCACAATACACACTTCTTAGATTACTAGAGTACCTAAATGAAAAAAGCCGGGGGCTCTGGAGGCAGACGCCAACATGACAACATTTTTTGAACAAAAGACAAATCAGCATTTGTGTTACATTATTGAGTAACACTTACCAGCATTCAGTTTTAGTGGAAAGGAATGTAATATGTCATCATTATTGTGTAATCAAAAGTGCAGAATTCAGTTTTATGAGGTACAAAAGGCTAAGAATAAGAGCAGAGCCATTCTATGCAATCTTCAGCATCAAGACATACAATCCTAAGATTTAGCTTTTGGTTCATAGACAGATGCAAGGAATTTAATTTATCCTGAAGAGTTTCCTGGCTCTGCGTGAGGGCAGCGATGATGCCAACCCAATAATTAAGGACGGCTGGATAAAAGAGATTAGGTCTCCAGGATTTCAGAGTCCAAATAGAAGAGAATGAGAAAGCAAACAATGTGGGGATTAGGCTCTTTAAAGCTAGTAAATCACTTTGCATATACTAACAGCACTGAAGCAAATACATACAATGCTTACTAAGGTGGCTCAAACCTGAAATATGTAGTAACCACCATGAGAGATAAAAGAAAGCCATGGTGTTTTGTTGAAAAAGCTTTTCCGTATTGATTTGTAGGCTTCTCACGCAACTGCACAAATGCTTAGACCTCATCAATCATATCTGCTATCTCTTTAAGACTATCTGTTTAAAGTTATGTTCAGCATCTGAAGGACAAATGCTTTGAGAAATACGTCACCTTGACTCAGATTACATGATTAGAACAATGAAAAAGTATGCCTAAAATCCAGGAATACTTTCTCTCTCTCTTTGCTCAGGTGCTAAGCCTCTCTTGGGTAACAAAAAAGCCATAAGCACATTATCCCCACACATGAATTGAGCTTGTATCTTTCATGTTATCGCAGTGATTGCATGACATCCATAATCCCTAGTGAGGAGATTTGTCATTTCAGAGCTAGTGAGGAGTGATGACAGGACAGATGGACATCATGTGAGTTCATGGTCAGGTTGAACTACAGTCTTATTCTCTCTCTGGGCCTGAAAGTAGCCTTTATGTCTAGCTTGATTCACACTTTCATGAGTATTATTATTTTTATGAGTGCACAGGGAGCATAATAAAATACACATTATTTCTGCAGTGAGAGGCCAATTTGCTTAGCCATTTTAAATGCTCAAAGAAATTATAATTTTTCTGATTGAACGACAGCATAAAACGGATAAACACATTAATTTGTGTAGAAAAACAAAGCTATGACAGTTATGTGTGTAATGGTACCAATAAATGTCCTGTCATTGCCTTTATGCATGGGGGTTTCTCAACCATTTATAAACACCTTGGGTCATTAATAGATCAGCACTTATATCCATCATAAGACAAGCTTCTTTCATAAACATCATAAATAGTGTAAAATTGTCAAACATTTTACTGGCTATATACACAGATAGCTGTATACACAGATATTTACCAGGCATTAATCAGGACCTTATCTAGCACACACTGAGTTACAGTTTACAGACTACTGTTGCTTGATATTTCTTCTTATCAATCTCATCTCACAAAAATAAGAAATATACAGTATGTACTGTATAATTCTGAGATTTCTGTATTGCTAAATTGCTGAAAGTAGAATGGTTAAAGAATATCAGAGAGGTAGGAGCCTAAAGCAAATCACAGGATTATATGAATGCATTCTAATACAATCATTTCCATTGTAATAATTTGTACAGGGACTTGTACAGTGGATTCTCCACACTGACTAAGGCTAATTACATTACATTTGAAAATGTGTTATTATTTAACAAAGGAAAATGTGTACTCATTGATAAGGTACAAATGTCTGTAAAGTAATGTTTATTTCACATTTATGGAAGGAATCTGCAGTGTTAGTGCTTTGTAACCATCAGTACATTTTCTGTCATGGGAAAGTCATATGCCATAATTGATAATGGGAACAAACTTGTCTCAAATGACATTAAAGATAACCACACTGCAAAAAATTGAAAACTGAATTTGAGGAGAAAATTATTTAATACGAGTGAAATTATCTTACTGCATGGACAGTAAGATAATTTAGAATATCATCTTAGACATCTTAGAATAAGTTGGTTGCAATCTAAAACTAGGTTTAATAATCTCAGAATTGGTGTCTTGTATTCTTCTAATCAGAAATGCTAGATCATTTAAATTATTTTCAAGATATTTTCACTTGCTAAGATATTTTTTACAGTGTAATACATAAAAAAATTACCATTTTTAAAATTTATTTCCTCACAGTAATATTTACTTGTCGGTGACGTTTAGATTGGATCTGATGAAAATTATACTGTGTATTAAAATCAGTAAATTATACTGAAAAAGTTACAATGTAGGCTATGCAAATTTTACAAAAAAAATCATTATAGATCAAGGTGTATAATACTCTGTATATAATCTGACTGTGGCCTCCCTGATGTGGAATTTGCTCATTTATATGTTTATTTGTTTGTATTCATTTAGGGCAAGCTTGGTGTTCCAGGATTACCAGGTTATCCTGGAAGACAAGGGCCAAAGGTAACTTTCATGGCTCTTATTGCCTTTCATATCTTTTTCCATGACATAATGGACATGTTCATTCTCATTCTTTCTTTGCTTTACAGGGTTCTCAAGGATTCCAAGGATTCCCAGGAGCCAATGGAGAAAAGGGAACAAGGGTACAACTGTGTGATGATAACTCTACATACTCACCTACCTTCAACATGCTTTACAAACCAATACACTGAATATAAACTAATACAAATGCTGTAACTAATGCTAACTGTCTGTAACTATCTTTTGTGTTTATCTCTATCTTTTTGTAGGGAATATCTGGAAAGCCTGGACCACGAGGACAGCGAGGACCTACTGTAAGAGTCTCCTTCCTACCGCAACACGCACATCCAGATAGATGTTGAAAAAAGTTTAGTCCAGGAAACTGGTAAAAGGATACAGTGCTCATCCTTCCATCCTTCTGTCTCTCTCTTTCTTCAGGGCCCTCGTGGAGAAAGAGGCCCAAGAGGACCCACAGGAAAAGCAGGACCAAAGGTAACTAACTTTTAATTTCATCAGACACATGTATCACTGCTGAGTTCATGTACTGTAAAGTGTAAAACGTTTTCATCCACTTCTTTTTCTACTAATTGTGAAAGGATGGAACAACACATTAATGAAAAATGCTAGAGATTATGAACTAAAATGGCAGAAATCTGACTCTTTTAAATCAAATTGTATATATGTGAGTCACAGTGACACTGTATCTTGTAGTGCACTGCTACTTTAATAAGGCTTTATACTATAAATGATGTGTGGGAGAGCAATTCACATTGTTATTCACAGTGATGCACTGTTTCTTTTTTAATATAATTTTCTAGTACACATAATTTTTCATTGTTGCTCTGTAGCTCATGCAAAGCAGACAGCGAATGAAAATTAATTAAAATTTTCACTGATTTTGAAAAACTACAGATCACTACAGATCAAGGGTGATGTGCAGCACTAACCGAGCAACCTATTATTCTATTCAATTTTTCTAAATTATTTAAAGCTGATGTTAAGATCCATGTTTAAATTTAGTTTGACTGTTTGTAATGTGTTTTTTTTTTTAATGATTTTTGTCATGGTTATTTCCCTCCCGGCCTGCTTACAGAACAGTGAAAAAGAGTTAGAATTAAATCTTTGATTGGATAAACTTTAGAGGTGTCCCAATACAAAAACATGAATGCAGCCCTGACAGCCAGGGAAAAGTTTATTCCACAGGTGTTTTCTGTGGAATAAACTGACATCAACTGCTATATTGAATTAATTATGATGCGTGTTCCAGTTTACCACATTACCAAAACTGCACACCATACTGAATAACAAGTGCCTTAATGACTGAATAACCGCTCTGAAAGTTTTGAAACAGCAAGACCAATTCTCTCTTTTCTTTTGCTATACACTGAAGACATTTAGGTTTGAGAACAAAAAATGAACGAGATGATAGATTAGCATTTCAATTAAAAATAAAAAAGTATAAAATGTGTACACTTTTCCCTTCTTCATTCGACTTTGCACCTCCACAGGGCAACTCAGGAAGTGATGGACCCCCAGGACCACCTGGTGAACGGGTATGGATTTACAATACTTTATATTTTTTTGTACCGATTACTGATCAGCAATCAGTAATATCCAAATATCCAAAGGTTCCAAATAAACTGTTTACATATACTATATCTGAGCTTCAAAATCTAAGAATGTACAATATAGGTTATGCACGTGCATAAATGCAAAATGCAAATTTATGCATGTGATGTGTCAAAAGCACCCATTATTATACTAAATTAATTAAAGCTGATTAATTAAAAGCCCTGTGATGACCTAGCAATTTGTCCAGGGTGTACCCTGCCGCTTGCCCATAGTCAGCTGGGATAGGCTTCAGCTTGCCTGCGACCCTGCACAGGATAAGTGGTTACAGATAATGGATGGATGATTAATTAAAGTTGGATGCTGATGCTGTCCTATATCTAGCCTCATATTTGTTCATAAATATTTTACAATGTGCAACATGGACTGCATAGAAGAGTGAAGTTCCATGCACAGAGTCTGTTAAAACACAATCCAAAATCCAAGTAATTAGGCAGACAGTAATCACATTAACACACTATTGGCACAAATCTTCATACCAAGAGAATAAACCAAAGAGTAGACAAAGAGTTAGCAAAATGGTCAAAACACAGATAAGGAAAATGGGGAAAACACAGCTTGGAACAGACACAACACAAAGCATTGTCAAGACTTTGCAAAGAGTGGAGAACTTTGTGAATACCCATATCATGCAAAACCAAGAAGTAAACAGGAAAAGACACTGGCAAGACTTTTGCAAAGTGTAAAGATCATGTGCTGATATAAAGTAAAACCAAGAAGTAAACAGGAAATGAATAGCTGAAAAGGACGATAGTGACATTGACCTCTGCTGGTAGGGAGGGCTACTGTCCTAGGCTGCGGTGACATTCCATCTGTTTAAAAAGATAACAAGTAATTGATAAGGTTTAATGTGTGTGTCTGTGTGTGTGTGTGTGTGTGTGTGTGTGTGTGTGTGTGTGTGTGTGTGTGTTCTGCAGGGTCTGCCAGGACCTCAGGGATCAACTGGATTTCCTGGACCTAAAGGACCTCCTGTGAGTAACATTTGAAATGGAAATGAAAATTGAATGGTAGGGGTTTTTTGGGTTTTTTTTTTCGTTTTCTGTTTTTTCTCTCATTTGTCCATTGTCTATTTTTTTCAGGGACCACCTGGAAAAGACGGACTGCCAGGGCACCCCGGCCAGAGAGGAGAGACAGTGAGCCATGCTACACACACACACACACACACACACACAAACACACACACACACACACACACACACACACAAAGAGATTTAGTTTAATCCCCAAGAATGCATTTTGATAAAGTTTAATTTACCATAAAATTTTTTCAGTCCCACCCAGTTTATGAGACACAGTTATCCCATTCACCCCACCTGTCCACCCATCTTTACACCTGCTATCTCCATCAATCTTTGTCTTTCTGTACACCTGTCACCTATCTGTCCTCCAAACTTTAAAACTTTCCCTGTAAAACTATCCCAACATCTGTCCCTCCAACTGTTTAATCAACTGTACCACCACTTTTTCATTCCTCACTCATGGAATTGTCCTCTCCTCAGGGTTTCCAAGGAAAGACTGGACCTCCTGGACCTCCAGGTGTGCTGGGACCTCAGGTGAGCATTTATACACACACACAGACACACACACAAAAGAAGATGCATTCTGATCACCAAGAATGCATTTTTCATGAAACAAAATCTGAGCTATCAACTGTAGCTTCCTTGACCTGCTATTGACTGCTCCCTCTCTAGTCATTATCTTACAGTAAAAGCCTCTATATTTAGAGCAGCACACAGACTTGGAATGGATTTAAATATGATAATCCAAAAATGGATCTAATCCACACCATTATCTGTCATAATCTTGTGAAATGTGTCCAGTGCAATTATGTTACGGCCGGGCTAATGTGTAATACTATATTACCCGTAACTCACTGATTACCCATTTCTCACTGCATAGGGACCAACAGGTGAAACCGGACCAATGGGAGAGCGAGGCCATCCCGGACCTCCAGGACCACCAGGTGAACAAGGTCTGCCCGGACCTGCTGGTAAAGAGGGAGCCAAGGTGAGAACACACACATGCATGCATTCGTACAACCCCACCTAAATATAATGCCATCTGGTGGATTGACACACCTAAGCTTTCCATTCCAAAACCACACCCATTTCCATTCTATCTTGGGTGTGGTTTTATTTGTAGCTACATTTATACATTTGTTCACAAAAAAAAAAGATTAACAAGAAATGACTAAGAATTGCAGAATTTTTTTCACTCACCTGCCTTGTGTCCAAAATCACTCATTCGTTCACTACTCCCTACTCCTTATATAGGGAATTACTATGTAGAGGACTAGTGAACTCATTGGTAAAATGAAAAAACACTTTCAGACACTTATCCGTCGCGCTATTTACGTCATTACTGTTGCACAATTAAAACGTGTCAGATCAGGCAGCTGGTGGGTTTTCAAAATAATAAATACTTGCATGTATTTTTGTGATAAATACAGTGGTGCTTGAAAGTTTGTGAACCCTTTAGAATTTTCTATATTTCTGCATAAATATGACCTAAAACATCA
>JANZLB010000023.1:15614556-15624970 GCA_026167865.1 Notarius quadriscutis | reverse complement strand
TGTAATAAAGGAGTTTTGAAAACTCAGTTCTGGCCTGCTGCCTCTCTGTGCTCCACCCACCGACGCAAAGTTTTACACAGACCAAAGACAAAAAGGACCATCCAGACTGTTCCCAACAAGAAGTCCAAAAATCAGAGTCTGTCATGGTATGGGGTTGTCTGTGCCCTTGGCAAAGGTAACTTCTGTGATGGCAGCATTAATTAAGAAAAGTACATTGAGATTTTGGAGCAACATATGCTGCCTTTTATGAGGATATCTTTTCCAGGGATATTTCAACAAGACAATGCAAAACCACATTCTGCACACATTACAAAATCATGGCTGCGGAAGAAGAGCGTGCCTGTACCCTCTGTCTCCAATAGAGAATGGGTAGAGAATTTTGAGACAAAAAAAATGACAACGATGACCACGGACTGTTACACACCTTAAGATCTGTTTGCAGGAAGAATGGAACAAAATAATGCCTGAAAAACTTCAGTACTTGGTGTTTTCAGTTCCTAAACATCTTTTAAATGTTATGAGAAGGAATGACAATATAAAGTGGTAAATGCTTTACCGTCCCAACTTTTTTTGAAATGTGTTGCAAGAATCAAAATTGAAATGAGTGTCTTCAGCTTTAATTTCAATTTCAACATACAGTCCCAATTTTTTTCTGATTTAAGGTTGTATTTGTGATCAAATTTTTTATTTATTTATTTTTGTGCCCACTGTATGTCGGTCTGTCTGTTTCTTGTTTAGTCATACCTTGGGGACATTTCGTCCATTGCATGCACAGTACCTCCTCAATAAGTTTGAGGCAATCCACAAAAGTGTCTGAATGTGTGTCCAAAAAAGCCAACAGTCTTTGGATGGTTAACTTTCAGGACTCTCTGTTTGAGGCTGAGGAGAAATATCGGAAGGCTATGGTGTCCAATGCTCAGCTGGACAATGACAAGTCCAACCTGATGTATCAGGTGGACACACTGCGAGACACACTGATGGAGCTGGAAGAGCTGCTTTATGAGACACGCAGGGAGTGTGAAGAGAAAACGAAGGTATGTCACATCGAGCAGTATTTTTGAAAATAATATAAGAAATGCGGAAGCTTCATGCATTTTTTTATTTTTTTAATTTATTTTTTTGGCATGATGAGGTTCACAGCTGGTGATTTCTCAGTCTGAGATTTGGCAGTGTTTTGGTGTATTTCACAAGTATTAGAGAAGTGGGGAAATCATTAAATTCATTAACTACCCCATGGGGCAAGTCTAAGCACCAATGTGCAAACACCCCCCCCCCCCTTTTTTTTTTTAACTAGGTAACAATTCACTAGGCTAAAAAGTAGCAGCTAACAACATATGGAGAGCTAGTTAGCTAGTTCGGTGAATTAATAAAAACAGAAACGGTGTTATAATTTAAGTCTAGGTGCCATAGTTTTGGCGATGAGGTGTGTTTTGTGCTCGTTGCATGTGAAAGATATTAGTAGTAGTAGTAGTAGTAGTAGTATTTGGATATGGCTTGCACTTTTTTATTCTTTCTCGACATAAGTTTTATCTGTGAGGTGACTGTGCGTTGTACTAGCAGAAGTGTCATGACAAATTTATGCTGCACTTTATTTTGCCCAGCTTTGTCAGTCTTTCCACATACCTGCTCATTCCTGATTTCTAAAAAGATCACAAAGATCTCAAGGAAACCACTTTTTGTTATGATAAAAAAAAAAAAAGATATGGCCTTTCTGGACTTGCATCAGCTTCTTTTCTCAGGTTACTGATTTGTCTTTTTGTGAAGTGGCTCCCTCAAACCAAGGTCCATTGCAGATGTTGGCATTTAACATTTTCAGGTTTGAACTTCTCTTTTCTGTTAGGAATGTGATCGAGAGCGGCATGCTCACAGTGTCCTGCAGTTCCAGTTTAATGAGATGAAGGAGACATTAAAACAGAGCGAGGAATTATTAAAGGTAATCAATTTCTCTTTGTAAGCAAATTTTATGAGGGGAAAACTCAAGTTATTGCCTTTCCTATAAATCTAAATGTAGATATTTTTTCTTCAAAATTCTTGATTTGAAAGGCCAAATATATAGTGCCATGAAAAAGTATTTCCCCCCGATTTCCTCTGTATTTCTCACACTAATAAGACAAGGAGAACATGAAATTTCATTTACTGAAGGAAAAGGGTCCTGCCACAGCATCTCAACTGGGCTCAAGTCAGGACCTTTGACTAGGTCACGCCAAAACCTTAATTTTGTTTCTTGCTCTTGTGCGTCAGATGGTTGTCTTACTGCATAACCCAATTGCACCTGAGAGTCAAATCACGGACTGATGACTATACGTTCTCCTTCAGGATTTTCTGGTAGAGGGAGGCAAAAGCACATCCCCACACCATCACATTACCACCACCATGTTTGACTGGTGGTATAATATTTTATTGTGGAATGCTGTGTTAAATTTACACTAGATGCAACAGGATCCATGTCTTCCAAAAAGCTCCACTTTCAAACTTATTAGTTCACAGAACATCTTCCAGCAGAGCATATCCCAAAAGGCTATGGGGATCATCGAGGTGTTTTCTGGCAAGTGTGATACGGAATCTTTGTTCATCTTGATTAGCAGTGGTTTTCTCCTTGGAGCTCTCCCATGAGTACTATTTTTGCCCAGTCTCTTTCTAATGCTAGAATTATGAAAGCTGACCTTAGCTGATGTGAGCAGGGCCTCTGGTTCCTTAAATGTTTGTCTGCATTCTTTTGTGGCTTCCTGAATGACTAGTCAATGCACTGTTGGAGGAATTTTAGTAGGCTGACCACTTCTGGAATGATTCACCGCTGTTCTAAGGTTTCTCTATTTGGAGATAATGGTTCTCCTTGTGGTTTGCTGGCGTCTCATAAAAGTGACTTGGAAAAATTGCATGTTGCATGCAAAAATTAAAGAAATCAAGAAGGGGGCAGATACTTTGTCACAGCACTGTAGAGCCACTTTAGATTTTAATTTGAGCCATACCATGCTTAGGATCTCTCTTTATAACTTAACTGTTCCAACAACCATGTTGGTAGCTCTGGTCTGTATTTATTTTTTTCCTATTCTGCACTTGGTTTTGCTTTTTCCTCTTTGTCTCTTTTTCTTCATCTCACTTTTCTCTCTTCACCTTTTTTTTTTCCTGGCTGCTGTTCAGGATGCACAACAGTTGCGCTCAAAGCAAGAGAGCTATGTTAGAGAGATCTCTGATCTACAGGAAACTCTGGAATGGAAGGAGAAAAAAATCGCGGTATTCTCAACTTAGACATTTCTGACTGTCTTCCTTTGACATTAAAGCTGCCCAGCAGAAATTTTATGGAATCATTTGTAAGCATAGACTTGCTGAGACTTATTTTTGTAAGTGGTGCTGAAGAGAAGTACTATCTCACCTGAGAAACTTGAATTGGTTCCTTAATATAACTATTTATTTGCACAGCTATGTGCCCCTCTGCTGGAAACGGTACCAAAAACTTGTACTTAAGTAGTGTAATGCGGCCTGATGGGAAGCAAAGTTGCTGTAACCATGCCAGAGTTGACTTATTTTTTCCCTTTAATGGCATGTGCTGGAGGGTTCCCCCCTTCTACCACTGCAATTTGTGAACAGTTATTTGTACTTATAAAAGGGCAATTTATATTTGTCACTTAATGCTGTGGGACTTGTTAGAACACCTATAGGCTTTGTTTGAAATCACTCACTCATTCACTACTCCCTACTCACTATATAGGGAATTTTATATAGAGGACTATATAGTGAGCTCATTGGTAAAATGAAAACACTTTCGGATACTATTCCACCACGCTGTTATTTACGTCATTACTGTCACACGATTAAAACATGCCAGATCAGTCAGCTGGTGGATTTTCAAAATAAATATATGCATGTAATTTTGAGCATATTTCCCACATTAATAAATACAAAATACTTTGTGTCTACTGCATCTTTTAGTTCTTTTAAATCAAGGCTGAATACGTTGTTCTTTGCTGCTGCCTTTTATTAAATCAAATTTGAGGCTTCTGATTAATTCCTTGCTCTGCACCATAACTTTTATCCTTGTATTTTGTCTTATTTTGGCTTATTTTCTATTCTCTTACTATTTTTAATTGTACTTGAATGTCTGTTTATATGTTTCTTCCAATACACCTTCTCTCTCTCTCCCCTTCTTTCAGCGTGACCACAATGCATGATAGTTAGTGGCCATCGGCTGTACACTACTTTTCATGGTGCATTGTGGGATACTACAAGTCCACTGTATAGGGTGTAATAATTCTCACTACACGTTCGGACACCATTACAAAATGGCAAACTTGCTATATAGTCCACAATGTAGTGAGTGATTTCAGACACACGGACTGTTTCTCATTTTTCCTCTAGATTGAATTTAATAAAATTACAAAAATGTGACACTTACAGGGCTTTGCAGTTTCTCAGTATCCTTATGACTTTTCCATAATAGAAAACTTGAAGTTAAAGCTTTACCTCTTACTGTTACAGAGCACAATGCAAAATGAAAGTCTCTTCACCATATTAACAGTTGCACATTTTAAATATTGTTTTGCACACAATGTGCTACAGAGGTCCCTGTGTAAGTTGCAGCCAGAACTACTGTCAAAACCATGCTCTTATTGAAAAGTTAATCAACGCATTCTGACCAATCAGAATTCTGTGTCTTATTCTCTTTTTATAAGCTCTGATGTAACTTACTTTAACCTCTGTGTTCTCGGTATTTCTTCTTCCTACTTCACCTTGCTTTCTTTTCTTCTTTTCCTGCTCACTTACTGCCGCTGGCCTTGTATAGGCCTTAGAGAGGCAGAAGGAATATTCAGACATGATCCAAGATGAACGTGATGCACTGAGGGATGAGGTTTTCCGGCTCAGGGATGCTCTAAAGGTAGAGCAATTCTGAATATGGGAACAGATGTTTAGGCCTGTGGTGGTGTAATTTAATTGAAAAATTAAACAAATCTTTCTCCTTTCATAGAAACATGGCATATCCCTTGGATCTGAGGTGACAAATGGTGAGACAGGAAGCAACATGACTAATGGACCTGAACACGTAGAATCAGCTCAAGATACGCCAGCTATGAGTACTGACAGCATTTTAGGTAAGTCCATGTTATTTCAGTTATTGATTATGCAGTATTAAACACAATGAAACTAACTGCTTTGCAAAAATCATTCTAATGGCTATAATGCTGATTTTTAATGTCAGTTTCTTTTTTGGGCTCAGTATATTGCAAGCTTAAATGATGTTTGTGTTTCAGTTAGCTGATTTTTGTCTACAGAGTATGAATCCTGCACTGAGTTTAATCACTTCATGTTGGCACCATGCTGCTGATTATCAAATTAAATTGGTGTCTTTCTGCTTTTCTTACTGTGTTTTATTCTAAAATTTTCTGTAAAATCCTCCGCACTGATTCATTTATGTGAAGAAAGCTGGCACCTCTACTTTTCCTTGTTTACTGACATCATCCCGGTGATTGTCTTCACTCTTTGTGTATACCAATCAATCCTTCCAGTCGAAAAAGAAAAAATAATAAATAGTTTTCATACACACCTTCATATTGTGCTAATGATGTTCCAGAGAGATCTCCAGGGGATCAAGTGCCTGAAATGGACAGTACATCGTGCATGGATGAAAAATCCAAGATAGTCATTCATGCAGAAATAAAAAGAGCTGAAGTTATGGATTCTGGTGCAAGAACATCACGTAGTGTTGTACAGATGGGCCTGCAAGAGGACTGCAGAGTTCCTGAAACAAAGGAATTTAAAAGGGGTCTGTCAGTTTGTGTTGAAAATGTACCAGATGAAGCAGTTCAAGAAAGTGTGGTAGCTCAAAATGAAGGTGTCATCAAAGTAGGAAAACATGTGAACAAAGCAAGCAAGCAGGGGGAAGAACCTTGGATAGAGAACACAAGAGTCACTGAAGTCTCAGAAAGTCCTTTGACTCGAGATGAAAATGAAGCACCTGCGCCATCCCAGTTTATTAAAACTAACAGTCAACTAAATCCTACAACTAGTCAAGCAGGTGAAGAAACATTGGAGAAAATAGAGCTACCTGGAACCACCAAAAGCTATCAAGATTCCAGAAAACCCATTCCCACCATGGATGTAGAAATGACCAGCAGCAGAAGAGCTCTTTCTTCAAGCAGTGAGCAGGAGTCTGAAATGGAGCTGAACCTTGAAACAGGGGTTGTTCAAAGTTGCTTGTTGACACTCCCTGTGGAGGTGAAAGGCAGCGCTTCATTTTTAGATAGTTGCCAAGAAGCTTTTGTACTGGACTTGGAAGCCATGAGGCTAAATGAAACAAGTCAGGCCAGAGTTGAACATACGGAAGAGATGAGCCCTGCTGGAGACAATACAAAACACAACAGGATGAGGCTTGGGAACAAGAAAGCACAGGATTGTAGTTTGTCCTGACTACTTTTATACAGCCAAGCAGATAAAAATGGTGTTCAAAATTAAAATGGTACTCCACCATTCCAGTTTGGAATTAATTATTAACTGTCAGTTTCTAAGATCTAATGTTACTCTAAATGACTATTAAAGGCAGATGAACTTAATGGAAGGTAAATCAGTTTAGTCTGGAGATGCAGATGATTACTTGTCTAATCAAAAATGCCTAATTAGATTTTTTTTTTTTTTCAAATACATACTGTGCTCTGGAAGTATAGGAACTGCAAGGCCAATTAATTTTTATTTATTTATTTATTAAACTATACATTATCTTTAGTGTATAGTTTTAAAAATAAATAAGTATTTTGGCTTCAGATCATGATTAATGTAAGATGATGGATCAGAATTTCAGTTTTCATTTCCCAATATTTAAATCTAGATGTGTTAAACAGCTAAGAACAGTGCACCTTTTGTTTGAACCCACCCATTTTTCAACTGATAAAAATATTGGCGCATGACAGGTGACAGAGAGGTGTTTTTGTTGCCCAGGTGTGCCTTAGTAGATTTTTTATTTTTTTTTTTAATTTAAACGATTACCATTTCTTGGTTTGAGCCTCACCTGTGAAGACTGTATTCCTTGTTAAAAAGGATAAACCAACATGAAGACGAGAGCTGTCTATGGGAAAAACAAGCCAGTTTGAAGCTGAGAAAAGGGGAAAAATTAATCAGTCATTATGCAAGCATTGGACATAATCAATACAACAATTTAGAATGTCCTTAATAAAAAATAAATAAATAAATAGAGAGAGAGAGAAACCAGTGGTGTACTAAAAACCAGACATTGAACAGGTTGGCCAAGGAAAACAAAAGCAGTTGATGATGAACATTGTGAGAACTGTAAAGAAAACCCCCAAAACAGTCTGTGGCATCACTAGCAACCTCCACAGGGCAGTGGTGAAGGAATCACAATCCACCATTCAAAGAAGACCTCAAGAGCAGAAATATAGAGGCTGTACCACAAGATGCAAACCACTCATCAGCAGTAAAAATCAGAAGGCCAGTTTGGGATTTGGAAAGAACTACAGATATGAGCCTCAAAAGTTCTGGAATGAAGTTTAACCTTCACCAAAGTGATGTGTGTGCTCGTGATCCAAAACATGAGGAGCTCAAGCATGATGGAAGTAGTGTCGTTGCTTGGGCTTGCATGGCTCTTTCTGGAACACTCACTGATCTTTAGTGATGTAGCTCATGATGGTAGCGGGGGGGTTTACAAAAAATTACAATGTTCTTTACTTTAAAAATGGCTATAGGCGTGAATGGCTCTTTGCCTCTCTGTGTTAGCCCTGTAAAATATATGAAATGACCCCCCTCTCATTGTTAGCTGGGATTGGCTCTAGTTCACCTGCAGTGGATAAGCAGTACAGTGTTACCTCGGGTTACGAACTTAATTTGTTCTTTGACTCCGTTCGCGAACCGAATTAATTTTTCCCATCGAAATTAATGTAAATCCAATTAATCCACGTTCACTGGCCCCAGAAACATAGTTTTTTGTAACTTTTTATGGGTTTATGTGTGGAAAAAATATAGAAAGGAATTAAAGATAACCTTAATCATAGAAAAATACAGTAATACTAAAAACATAATAATTGTACAGTACACTTTACCTTTGTGGTTGATAGTTGCTGGCACATGTGGATGGAGGAGGAGGAGGAAGAGCACTAACACTTTTCACTTTCTTGGGAGCCATAATGAGGGTTAATTTAATGCAAAAAGCAAAAAAGAAATCGTATCAACACAACGCAATGATGAACAATGTTCACAGCGCACCACCTTGAGTACAACTGATGCTGCCATGCGCCTCACGTGGTGCGGAAGCCCGCCAGTTTGTGCGTTCGTGCATCAAAGCATCGTTCGCGAATCGAAGCAAAATTTATTTGGAAATGGTGCTCGTAGCCCAATTTGTTCATGAATAGGGACGTTTGTGACCCGAGGTTTGACTGTATGTACAACTTGTGTGATGATAATTGTCATAACTTAAGGTCAAAAGAAAACAAATAGTCTTATTTTGAATGCAACTATCGGATTGCATATTTTTTGCCTTGCACATAAAATCAAGATAAATAAAATGAAAAATACAGTTCAAAATGCAGATCATTTTCAGCTGAAACTGTCATAATAAACATTAAATTTGACAACTTGAAATCATGCAATGTCTGAGTTCGTGCACTTGTGAGTCTTAAATGTAACTGAATAAGTAAATGTCTTTCCACACTGTAGGCAGTGATATGGCTTCTCTCCTGTGTGATTGCGCTGGTGCGTTTGGAGAGTACTCTGTTGAGTAAAGCTCTTTCCACACTGCGAGCAGTGATACGGTTTCTCTCCTGTGTGAATGCGCTGGTGTTGCTGGAGAACACACTGTCGATTAAAACTTTTTCCACACAGTGAGCAGTGATACGGTTTCTCTCCTGTGTGAATGCGCTGGTGTCGCTGGAGAACACACTGTTGAGTAAAACTCTTTCCACACAGTGAACAGTGGTACGGCTTCTCTCCTGTGTGAATTCGCTGGTGTTTTTGGAGCGCACTCTGTCGAGTAAATCTCTTTCCACACTGTGAGCAGTGATGTGGCTTCTCTCCTGTGTGAATGCGCTGGTGGACTTGGAGAGCATTCTGCCGAGTAAAATTCCTCTCACACTGTGAGCAGTGGTACGGCTTCTCTCCTGTGTGAACGCGCTGGTGTATTTGGAGATGACTGTATCGATTAAAACTCTTTCCACACTGTAAGCAGTGATACGGCTTCTCCCCTGTGTGAATGCGCTGGTGTTGCTGGAGAGCACTCTGTCGAGTAAACCTTTTTCCACACTGTATGCAGTGATACGGTTTCTCTCCTGTGTGAAGGCGCTGGTGCTGTTGGAGAGCACTCTGTCGAGTAAACCTCTTTCCACACTGTGAACAGTGATGTGGCTTCTCTCCTGTGTGAATGCGCTGGTGGACTTGGAGATGACTGTGTCGATTAAAACTCTTTCCACACTGTATGCAGTGATACGGCTTCTCCCCTGTGTGAATGCGCTGGTGTCGCTGGAGAGCACTCTGTCGTGTAAAACTCTTTCCACACTGAGAACAGTGATGTGGTTTTTCTCCTGTGTGATTGCACTGATGTGTTCTGAGTGCATCCTGATAAACAAAACTCTTTCCACAGTCTGAGCAGTGGTGAATTTCCTTCTGTTCATCATTGTGAGAAGTGTCAGAACTGAGAGGATCAGATGATGTAGGCTGAGTACTGGAGCCTTTGGAGGGGATCTGAAGCTCATATTTAATCTCTTCTGATTCCCACAGTCTCACATTTTCTCCATAGTGGCATCTCTGGCTGTGTTTGTCTAGGTAAATTTGAGATGCATAGGAAAGAGGACATGTGGAACAGGAAAAGACTTGCAGCAGAGCATTGTTTCCTTCTGGAGAAGTGAAAGGACAAAAATATATCAGAAACTGAACATGAAATGCAACGAGATTATAAATTGTAACAACACTATCCCAATGTAACAGTGTTTGAGATTAAGTAAAACATTCGAGATTCTACATGAATGAAGACATACTAATCTGTAATTCAAGAAACTAACCACAGAGAATAAGTGGATCTGTAAGTGGACTAATCCCCTAAAATGGCTCGTTTTCATAGATAACTCATCACAAAGCATCACGAGCTGTAGTGTGACCATGGCTTTAAAGAGAGAGTGCGGTGTGCCTGACTTCTATCTTCCATTGTTCTGTTTTGGTGGGGAGAGATCCAGGGTGGGAGTGTGTACGGGGTTGCTACGAGAAGGCAGGGAGGGCACTGCAGGGATTAATTCTCTCTGACCATACAAACACATTCTTTATGTGTAACCATGTACTCTGGGGGAGTTAAGAAGAGAGAAACTGTATTATGTAAAATTGCTTGTGTATTACTCAATAAAAACCTGATAAGATAAGATAAGATAAGAACCTTTATTATTCGTCACATGCACACTTCAAGCACAGTGAAATTTATCCTCTGCATTTA
>JANZLB010000023.1:15280021-15291236 GCA_026167865.1 Notarius quadriscutis | reverse complement strand
ACATTTTCTCAGTTTAAACATTTGATATGTCATCTATGTTCTATTCTGAATAAAATATGGAATTTTGAAACTTCCACGTCATTGCATTCCGTTTTTATTTACAATTTGTACTTTGTCCCAACTTTTTTGGAATCGGGGTTGTATCCACGTGACACTTTATTGCCTCCCATTAGATTCCTGTCCAATGCACAGCTCTAGTCTCAGATTTCTTGCAAGCTTTTTTTTTTTAAAGTGTGCCTGTATTTGTACTGGTTTAGAACACTTTGCTAATTTCTGATAATGTATACATGCCTCGTAGATGTGTGATGAGCACAAATCAAGAACCATATTTGTAATTTCTCAAAATTCTCTTGTTCTGGACCCCAATCCCTACTCGCTAGCTATCTTTCCCTTAACATGCTTCCTGAGAGACACGTGAAGCCAGTGCATGTTTCTGAACGGCTGCTCGTGCCACAGAACAAGGCAGATGAACACACTCGTTGGAGAACTGTCCGCCCATGAACAGTTTTGGCCAAACAAACTGCAGATACTTCTCATCTCACAGGAACATTTCTCAAGTCTTTTGTTTGAGCTGGGAGTCTTGTAAATGTGAAGCTGTGACTAATTTAGATTTTTTTTTAAAGGTATTGAATAGCATAAGATTCAGGTCTCCCAAGATTATGACTTGCAGTCTGTAAGTTTTTGAATATATTTTGTGATGTGCATATGGCGACTGGGAATGCATGGGTGCTTTTGAAAAAGTGTAAAAAGGTGCAAAAGTGACGGAATGAGGCCCTAAAATCTCAAGCACAGTATAACCACTGCCTACAATGTCAATACTAAACCAGTGCACGTGCAGGAACCAAAGACACAAACCTGCTTATGGAGAGACAGACACCCACTTATGGACTGGTTCAGGCTCAGCTTTTATTGGATGTAAATGTTTGCAGATTTCACTGTACAAAGAAAAAAAAAAAGTGTTATGCATAGACAACTGGACATGAACTTGGTGTACAGCAAGAAAGAAGAAAATGGAAATAACATCTTCACACCTTTTTAATATCAAATTTGTATGATTGTTTGACAACGTCTATAATTCAGGGCCTGGTTTTCCAAAAGCACTGTAGTATTATGATTATCTTATCTTATTAGAATGGTTTCAATAATGATGATGACAGCTTTTATGGATAATCCTGGCCCTGAATTTTGTCATGCAACACTTAACCTGGTCTTATATGTAACAAACTGTTTAAATTCCTCTCCCTGATCGAGTACATCTAACTACAGCAGTCTGACCCTAAATAATGCAGATGGACTCCGTGTGCATCTTTCTATCCACTTGATTATTTTATAAATGCATATCTACTCATGTACATACTGTATTTATAACTGTTTGTCGCTTTGTAAATTGATGGGCGTGTAGTGGGAATGTACAAATGTAAAGATGTCCATTTTAATAAACATGACTGCTTATGTTGGTGAGTTTTTGTGCACAACTTGGGCTATAATATTTACATCGGTGTCTTGCAGCTTGTCCGTGAGCAACCATAAAGGAAAACTAAACCCTGAAACGCAATAGAAACCGATATAGTGCAATTTTTGTGGTCTTTTTAGTCATTCTGGTGCTAATTTGTTGACTGACTGCTGTATTTTCATTCTTTCTGTGAGAGGTCAGCAGTTGTGTGCTGCTCTGATGTCATTATAGGTAGGACGTTAATGTGCTAGCAGTTACACTGCATTTATGTTCAACTGAGGAGGGGACAAGAACTTCTTTTCTCGCTCACCATATTCAGTGTCACATTAATGTGAAATCCAGTGGAGCAGTAATGAAGTTGCACTGAATTATGGCAGACTAGGATCAGCTGGCTGCTTAGTGAGCTACGACAGCTGTACCTTTTGAACCGCCTCTGTTTAGAGTGTACAGCTGAGAAGGTTGGAGAGCTGGACAGAAAAAGGACAATTTTTTTTTGCTACAAATTGAAAATGGAACATTGTGTTAATGAAAGACGTTTAAACTAAAATGTCAACTTGGAGTTCCATTACAAATTAAATCTTGGACGTCACAGGTTAATTATAAAGATTGATATACAAGGGTCATTTAAGGCCAAAATACTTCAGCTTACATCTATACCCACATTTGTGTGTTTGGGGTATGATCTCAATATCTCTATATAGTATTAACATCCTGAGTATCATCGGTATCATCAGGTGTATGTGCATGTCTCTGTTTCTTTAGTAAGTACTACCTCTAAGCTTACAGTTAAAGGCAAAGATTCTATCATGATGGATTCGAAGTAGTAAAAGGAAAAAGTACCTCTATTTATAAAACAATGATTTCCAAAATGCTAAATAAATAAATAAATAAATAAATAAACAAACTGGGTGTATTATTAAAGAAAACAGAAGGCAAAAATATTCTTAAGGTTGTTCCATGCCTCTCAGGCTCCATACCTGATGGAGGCAGTGTGCGCTTCCCCAGCAATATCAACGATCAAGGTCAAGAAAAATGTGCAAGACGCTGGGCTATACAGAGCACCATATTACACTGAGGTTTAGTATTACAGGTGTTTGTTAAAGGCAAAGGGTCTACAAGTGTATAATATAATGAGAAAACATACAATCGAGGTCAGAAGCTTACATACACAGACATGAATGTCATGGCAGTATTTGGGCTCTCAGTGAGATCAGAATTACTTTATTAATCCCCGGAGGGAAATTCAAATTTCTTTGAATTGTTCTTTTTCTGTGGCAGAATGATTGTACATCATCTATAATAAAACAAAAAAAAAAACAGGAATCTGGGGCACACGTTCTAATTTATTTTGGGTTTTCTGAAACCAGCACAAGGTCAAAATTATACATACAGCACACCTAATATTTGACTAAATGCCCGTGAGCAAGTTTCACCTTGACCAGATGCTTTTGGTAGACATCAACAAGCTTCTGGCAGAATTCTGGTTGGATAATTTGTCCACTCTCCTTGGCAGAATTGGCAGTTAAATTAATTAAATTTGTGCATTTCCTTTCACAGACCTGTCTCCTGATAGGCACAGCCCACATGTTTCTGATAGGACTGAGATCAGAACTTGCTTAAGCAAGAAAAACAAAGCACAAAGAAACAGCCTTCTGGAGGAAGGTTTTATGGTCAAATTAGACAAAGATTGAACCGTTTGGTCACAATGACCAGAGGTACAGAGAAACACTGTACCAAATGTTAAGCACGGTGGTTTTCTACTTGTGGAACTGGTGCGTTGCTCAAAGTGGATGGAATCATGAAGAAAGAGGGCTACCTCAGAATTCTTCAGCATAGTCTCAAATCATCAGAAATTTGGACACAGTTGGATGTTCCAACAGGACAATGACCCCAAACACATTAAGCTTTAAAGCTTGGCGCACACAGGCGATTTTCCGTCGCTTGGTCGTGCAATTTTTTGACACAAGCGAAAAATTGCTTCGTGTGCGGATATTTGCGACGGTGATAGATTGCAGGTATTAAACATGCTTGATATTCTAGAACAAAAAAAAAATCGCCAGTCGCTGACTTGTTGCAGAGATATCGCTGCGTGTGTGTCTTTGCAGTAACAAAGCGATCACCTCCAAAGGCAAAGCCAATCCCCACCATGAAGCAGTCACATAATTTCCACGTGACTTGCATCCCCCTCCCCAAATCACCCACTGGTCGCAGATAACGCGCAGCCACCTGAGAGGGGAAACTTGCATCCAAAAATCGCAATACACTTGCGATGAGAAGTTGCCCATGTGCGCCGGGCTTTAAAGCTTGTGTTTGGGGTCATTGTCCTGTTGGAACATCCAACTGTGTCCAAGTTTCTGATGAATTGAGACTATGCTGAAGAATTCTGAGGTATCCCTCTTTCTTCATGATTTCATCCACTTTGAGCAACGCACCAGTTCCAGTGGCAGAAAACCAGCCCCAAAGCATGATGCTACCACCACCGTGCTTAACATTTGGTATAGTGTTTCTCTGTACCTCTGGTCATTGTGGCCAAACAGCTCAATCTTTGTCTCATTTGACCATAAAATCTTCCTCCAGAAGGCTGTTTCTTTGTCCATGTGCTCAGCTGCAGAATTTAATCAAGCTTGATGGTGTCAATTTTGGAGCATAAGTTTCTTTCTTGTATGGCAGCTTCTTAGTCCACGGTAATGTAAACACACTTGAGTGTAGACACTGACAGAGGTGTTCCAGCAGCTTCCAGTTCATGGTAGGCCTGTGCCTTGGTTGTTCCTGACCATCTGAACCAATTTGCTCTCAGCTGAGCGTGACAATTTGGGTCTTCTTCCAGCAAAGTGGCGACACCTCCCAATAACTTGTACAATTACGTACAATTTTTGAACTGATGATCTTGGAATCTACAGTTGTTTAGAAATGGCTCCAAGAAACATTCCTGAGTGTGTAAACCTATGATCCTCTTTCTTAGATCTGCACTGAGCTCTTTGGACTTTCCCATTGTACTGTGTGTTGGTCAATCCAATGAGTGCTTCCAAACAAACCCTTTTTATGTTGGCACAGAGAAACTACTCACTGTCATCAGTCATGATCACTAACAGGAAGTTAAGAGGCTTTGGCAAATTAAAAGACATTGTGGAACTTTCAGCAACAATAATTTAATCAGAAAACCCAGAATAATTTAAACGTGTGTAACAAATTCTTTTTTTTTCTTTTAAAGCTAGACGGCCTTTCGATTTCATAAAATCGGTGAAATTTAGTTCCCTCTGAAATTTGGTCATTTCAGACCAAAATATATGTTTATTTCTGTAATATCTCACAAAATATCAGGCCATTCTGTGGCTGGTAAGTTATTTAATTTGAGGGGATTCCCGAGCAAATAATATGCATGAAATCACTTGCTTCACGCAGACAGAGGAAGTCCGTGTGTGCATGTGCAGGTTTACCTTCTTCTTCTTTTGGGTTTTACGGCAGCTGGCATTCACAATGTTGCATTACTGCCATCTACAGGTTTACCTTGACCGTGCACTGACAGTTACATCATTCTGTTGCTAAAACGAACAGCTGATCACACTGAGGTGCTCGCTGACCACCGATATTTATTAATTTGGTCCTGCGTTTCCTTTCCTTCGCAACATAATGTCTTTTCTTCTCAATTTCTGTTACTGTAGTCAGTCTTTCATGTTTCAGTCACACACTCGCGTCCTCCATTTTCCTTTCCTGTTTCAAATTTGTATCCCACAATGCCTTGCGTGAATGGGGAAAGCCCACTACGTGATGCATGAATGCAGTATCTTGAATTGGGTAATGATGAAATAGTAAAAAATAGCAGAGAATTTAGGGCCATGTGGCCCTAAATTCATTAATTTTCCTATTTAAAAAAATAACCTAATAAAATTGGAAGCCTGTGATTCAAATTCAGTAGCTTTCGGTCGACTAAACAAAAATTATTGGGTGTCAAGGAAAATTCTTTTTATGACCTTCACTTGAAAAATCTGAAAGGCAGTCTACTTTTAAAGTTGTATGTTGTACAATTGTTTTGCCTCAGAAAAAGAACAGTTCAATGAAATCATTGAAAGCCCAATACTGCCATGACATTCATGTCATATATAAAGTTCTGACCGCAACTGTATCACCCTTAAAAGGGATACGTAAACCTTCCCACTGACAACATTCATTCTTCATACTCGGTCTTCATTTTGCACTTAACTGTCTAGTTTTTCATAAAGTGGCTCCATCTTTTTTTTTTGGTGCTGAAATATAATCATCAAATTACAAAACTAAAATGTTGTAGTTAGACCTTCAAGTGTTGTAGTACGATATTTTTTGTGATATTACCCAACTGTAAGTTTGGTATAAATATAATTCCAAACTGAAAAAAATAAAACTCCAGATTGAAAACATTTAAGTTAAATATTCAATAAGGTCTGAAATGAAAAGCATGACCATTGCACATGATAGTTTTGGGTTAGCAGCTTTCTAGCAGCTTAATTTTTTTTTTGGAAACAGCTGAACAGCTCATATTAGAAGCATCTGGTTGTGTGTAGTGCCTCACTGCTCCAGGGTCCCTGGTTCAATCCTGAGTTCGAGTTACGTCTACTCTGTTCTCCATGTGTCTGCGAGAGGTTCCTCCCACGTTCCAAAAAACATGTTGGTAGGAGCACTGGCGAAGATAAATTACCCCTAAGTGTGGATGACCATGTGAATGCAGGTACATGTGGTACACTGCAATGGACTGATGTCCCATCCAGGGTATATTCCCACTTTAGACTACTTGTTCCTGGGATAGGCTCCAGATCCACTGTTACCCTGTCCAGGTTACTGAAGATGAATGAATGATTGAGAATGCCTAAAAGTGCAAATAACATCATGTCTGGCAAAGCATCACATGGCTGACTGGCTCTCAGTGCAGACGTAGATGCTGCAGGGACGAACTCTGGGCCCACCGCGTGCCCTCAGCCTAGGCATCCTGAAGCTCCTGGGCACAAATTCATCGCAGGCCTCACGGAACTTGCGGATCCTCCAGCAGTACACAACAGGGTTCAACACAGCCTTGATGTAGCTAAGCCACAGCGCCCCCACACTTGCTGCGTAAAACTTGTTACTCGTGTAGAACTTCTGATTGAAAGCAGCCAAGAGGCCGAGCGCTGTGTGGGGCAGCCAGCACACAGAAAAACCAACAAAAAGGATAAGTATTGTGGTGAAGGCTCGCGTCTTGAAGCTTATGTCCACACTGAGCTGCGGGGGGCGCCATAGAACTGGTAAACTCACTTTTCCTCCATATTTAGGACTGGGAAAAGTGTGGTTGTGGACACGCAAGGCATTGCGGCGCACTGTGTTTAGGATGCGCAAATAGGAGACCAGCATGATGCTCACAGGCACGAAAAAGACAGCATTGGCCAGCAGCAGTGTGTAGGCACGGCTGGGGGACTCAATGTAGCCCAAAACGCAGCGTGAAGCTTTAAGAGTTGGCACGCTGCCAGCAGCAGGCAACGCCAAGCAGAAGGAGAGCAACCAGGAAGCAGTGATGAGGAGGCGAGCACGACTCGGCGTCAGCTTGTCTTGCCGCTGCACAATGATGAGAAAGCGGTCCACGCTGATAATC
Source organism: Notarius quadriscutis (assembly GCA_026167865.1). Lineage (NCBI taxonomy): Eukaryota > Metazoa > Chordata > Actinopteri > Siluriformes > Ariidae > Notarius > Notarius quadriscutis. The sequence goes on along the minus strand of JANZLB010000023.1, from coordinate 15,284,187 downwards.
AGCAGAATGGACACGCCTTCCAGAACAAAGAGCCAATAAAGCACGAGCGTGATGCGGCAAAAGTCCAGTCCGAAACGCCAATCATTGGACACCACGGTAACAGCAGTCACAGGCATGCAGAATAGTGACAGCATGACGTCGCTGAAAGCCAGCATGGCTAGTAAGAGATTGATGGCAGAACGCATCGCCGGCTTTTGATAAACTATGAGGCAGACGAGGGCGTTTCCGAGAAAACCGATGGCGATGATGACCACCATTATAACTGACAGCACAACCTTCAGGCTGATGGGTAAAGGGGAGTTTGTGGTTTCCTTAAGCCCAGTGACATTTGTTACATATCGGAGCGTGTAATTTTCTTGTAGACCACATCCTGAACTGATGCTGCAGACCATCATGATGGTGAAGATGGTAGGAAATTAGGAGCAACTTTAATCCAGTCAGCTTCCTTCTCCTTGTCTAGGAATTCCATTCTTCTGCATCTACATGATAGAAGATAAGAGAGTAATTCTAAGTTACAAAATTGAGCAGGATTAGGGCATAGATGCTACTGATTAACCAAAAAAAACCCACCCACAACAAAGCCTGGAACTTCAAAATGTAAAGACATTTGTGACACAAAATTGTATTATATCTTGCAGTGCTTTCATTGCTCTATAGCTAAATCAGGATTCAGGCTGGAGGATTTGGGTTCTTCAAACCTTTTCTTCCCTCTGAAGAGCTATTTTTAGTTCCAACCTAAATCTAATACTGCTGAAAAAATTCAATTTGGTCTGACAAGCTACCAGTAGCCAAAGGACAGGTCACGCTGGTCAAACTGGTAGGCCATCTTTGAAAGCTGGTAAGTTGGCAAAACTTTCTCAGGTCCTTATTATAATATATAAAGACCATAGGGCAATGAGCTATTGCCATCATGTGGCATCTGTCCGTTCACAATTCACAAAAACCACTACTCCTCCCTCAGTTTTCAATGGATTTTGATTCTGATTGTTTTGTTTGGAAGAGCTAATTGTTCTCATGAAGAACTAATCAGCCGTTTCACGGATACCGCCATATTGGATTTGGCGCGGTGCACTCTGGGACCGTTTGGGGACAAGCAAACGCCTGAACCAGACAACATGGCCGATTAATGATCCTAACGCCCTGTATACTTTCCGGATTTATGCCATTTAATTTATTAGCCGAATATATGGATGCTGCAATGGAAGAAACCACCCCACCTGTGCCTGATTTTCTTTCCTGGACGGTCGAGGCCTTGAAGGAGTACTTGTCAGCCCGAGGTGTTCCCACCTCCAATGCAAGGAAAGACGTTTTGATAAAGCATTGTGAGGCAGCATGTCTGCTGGAATTGATTCCTAGCAAACCAGGCACATAATACAAGCAGGAGGTGACCGATAACAGACTGAAAAAACTGGTGTTGGACGGTGGGGTGGTCCGTTTACCGGACCCGGACATTTTGCAATATTGCATGCTTGTTTAAATAATCTTTATGACTTGAGAGCAGCAGTTAGACACACCTGTGTTTACCTGTACTTCCAGGTAAGTGTGTTATCTATGTCTTGATTTAGATCAGATATATAGGTCTACAGTCTAATAGGATTAATACATTAAAGATTGATAATAACTTATGCATTCACTTATTGTTAACAATATTTTTAACAAATGAAACAAGCCTAGGTCCATGTATTTAAATCACCATTTTGAACCGAACTCCTGAGGCCTGATGTAGATTCTAAACTAAGCAACCTTTATCTGAAAATTTCAACTAAAGGGTAAACCATGGTAATGTCATGTTTATAAAGTCCCCTCTGACCGATGATACAAAAACATTAAAAGTAATACCATTATGGCTATAGTCTAGACGTAGTATAGTACTATTATATTCATAATATCGCTCACCCGTCCTTATACCGTCGATCGTTGTTGCAGTTATAAACTGCACATCGATCAGCACCACCCATTTCACTCTAGGAGTCAAACACACACTGGCATGACAAATGAGTACGATGATTCGATTCAGCAGGCTTTTATGACTTAATTACTAAATCGCACTCGAGGATCACAACGTCTACAACAAGTTTGAGTAGGCCGACATCTCGCATGGGATGCTTTGTTTGTTCCCAAACGGTCCCAGAGTGCACCGCGCCAAATCCAATATGGCGGTATCCGTGAAACGGCTCATTATAAATGAGTCTGGTTTCTCATGGTACGGCCGTGTGAGCTACTGCATTGTTGATGCTCTGGTCTAGTCCATTTTATACGGTGTGATTTCATTGGTCTCTTAAAATTATTACTTACCACACTGTACGAGATGTTCCCAAAAATCTATAACAGACTGTACAATAACTTTCTCCATATCTGATTTAAACGATCAAGTTCCACCAATGCTAGACCTGCGGTCTGTAGCTCGGTAAAAGGACAACGTGGAATGTCCATTCTTCAAAGTGACCTTGAGCTAATAAAACTATTTTTGCTGTCCATTAGCATACTTTACAACTCACCGTAGGGGCCAAGCGTGTAGGCTGGTAATGTTATATTACTTCATGTGAGCAAGTCAATGTTTTAAATCATCACTTGATCAAAGAAACATTTTATTCTGTGTTTCGAGTTTCACATCATCAAATGCCAATGAGTATTGTAGCAGCGGTCACACTGAGATTTTCATTAAAAAAATTCTCACACTGCCAGATCTATGTCAGTCAGTTGCAACAGCACTAAATTGATAAGCATTTCCAATGATATGTTTTAATACTACTAATTACAATTCACAAACAAGGAATTGTTTTACGATGTGTGATTTTTGTCTAGAACAGCTATATCTGGCTGAGAATTGCACAATATAAACCTTGCTTAAACTTCTAATAGCCTTACTTTTGCATTATTTCCTTAAAAATAGCATGTCTACATCGACATTCAGACATTTTCTTTTCTACAAGCACTGACCATCTGAATAAGATGGTCTCCTAGTTTGGCTGAGCTGGATTTTTCTGTAGGCTGAAGACGTCTGAAGGGACTATAATCTCACTGACATACAAGGAACATGATGTACGTGTGAGATCATACCATGAAAAACGGCTTGCTTCATAACAGCGATGCAGTGCTGTCTGTCTATGATGGTGCTGATCCACAGCTGCATCATGGAGGATGATCACGGAGAAGAATCAGAGCTCTGAAAACACACACACACACACAAATAAAGACTAGGAAGGTTTTATGCCATGAAGGAATGAAGGTATTGAATTCCTGTCTCTTGCTGCCAAGGAAACTGGAGAGCAGCTCCATGGCAACAAGAGCTCTCAGGGTGAGGAAAAAAGTATATCCAGAAATAGTGCTAACTGAATAGCTGGAGGTTGTGACAAGCAGCACACCTCAGCCTCAAGAAAATAACATTTTCATTGCATTAGACTCTCTCATTTGTTTATTTTAAGGAAACAGGATATTAACCATATCAGTGAAAGAAAGGCTTTTGATAGACTAGCCTATATTATGATAGACTCGTGTCACCAAGTCTCGCGAGATTTGAAAACAAGCGATTTACTCGCTAGAACCTGGTCCAGAACTGCACTACTGCAGTAAATACAGTCAATTACTACGCCCACGTTCTCAGTTCACTAGCTTTACATACTATGTAGGAGAGTAATATGTGGTCGTCTTAAACCTTTATATTTTTAGTATGAATACTCACCTGTGTCTGTTCGCGCTTGACGTGATTTGGAGTCGGCGGTTGAGCTTGCGGTTGGTTTTCCTCACCTCAGACTCGGATAAGGCGACAGACTGGTAGTTCAGTCAGTTTGCCATTTTCGAGACTGAACAGAGCGTCGCTTCTGTCGTGTTTTTTAAAGTAAACGGGGGAGAAAAGAAAAATGTGGACAAGACATTTCTAGCTCTGGTAATTTCATCAGACTGCTTTGGGTTGAGGCGTGAGGAAAGAGGATGCGCGCGCCACAAACACTGCACGTGGACACGCGCCGGGTTCGTCAGCTGTTCACCACTAAAATACCTCACGCGCACTTTCGTTCACTAAAATACTCAGTGAACTTTAGTGATTTTCTTGTAGTTCCTCTCACTGAACTGTTCTGTTCATCCAGCATCTCAGCCTCCTGATTCACATACAAAAACACAAGCTGTACCGAAATAGTGATGTGTCGAATCTTTCAACCGACTCTTTA
>JANZLB010000023.1:14642614-14653923 GCA_026167865.1 Notarius quadriscutis | reverse complement strand
TGCACTGTCTGCACACATCGCATCTTGGCCTGGTGGATCTTCAGGCCACGTGGGTTTTTCACACTTTGCCACAGAAGCATTCTGTACTCGTCATCGTGTTTCCATTACTGTGTGTCGGTGTTCTTTGGTCCGTCCGAATGGGCTTCTCATCCTCCCCCCTCTCGGGGATCCCTGGGGGTATTTCTCCATAAGTCGATCTGTAGCTTAGTGTGGGTTCTTCCTCTCAGAAGATGCAGGTCAGGGTGCTGACCCTCCCTGCCCTGTTGCCATCTCTCTGGGCTGTCTGCTGTCTCTCCAACTGTCACCACTCTATTCTTGGTTGTCAACCAGTTGATTCCTGATAGTCACTGGTTATCCCAGACAGAAGCTTGTGACATATGTCAGCTTGTGATGCAACCTGGACACATCATCAGTGATGTAACCTTCTCGAAGTGGAGCTCCACACCAAACTGTAAGATGAAGGCCCATTCTTCCCAGTTTAATAATGCTGCAAATTAGTGGCAACTATCTCTAGTTATCTGTGATACAGTGGATTTTCTGCTCACTAGTTGGCATGATATCAGGCCTTCCAGTTTGTCTCTGCTTTTATGACATTGGATAAGACTCAGGAAAAGAAGTCAACATTGTTAGGGTGCAGGCACTTACAGATGCAGGCACAGGGGAGAGTGGGTGCATCGCAAGCAGTAGTCCATATCCTAATCTCAAGGCAGGAAACGTAGTCAGGGTCAGGCATGGGTCGGTCAATTTGTAAACAGATATCAGAGGGCAGGCAGGTCATCGTAGTCAATCACTAAACGTCAATGAGAGTCAAATGCACTAAAGGTCAGGTCAAGTAAGGATCAGGCTCAGAGGCACAGAACAATACTTTGCACAGAGGTGAGTGTTTGCCGATCTTAAGTAATATAATAATAATAATCAGTTAAATTTATATAGCGCCTTTCTCATACCCAAAGTTGCATTATAATTATAGGGGGAAGAAAAAAAAAGTCCACCAAAAGAATGTCAGGATGTCACCCCAGTGGTACAACAGCCACAGTCCTACCAAAAGGCACACAAAAACAAGTCCCACACCACCTGCACAGTCACCGTGATGCTGCTGGGCAACATCACCTGGAACACCGTGCCATGGATCCACAGAGCGAGTACAGAAGCACCACCACGCAAAGTGCTGGCACGTCCCAAACCACCTGCACAGCCGCCGTGATGCTGCCGAGCAACATCACCCAGAACACCGCGCCAAGCACAAAATCACTGCCACACAGAGCACTGGACAAGCACAATGTTAAAAGAGCAACAAGCTTACTGCTGTCCATAGCAAGGAGCACAGGCATCACCAACGGTGAACCAAGGCCTGGAGGGAACCGACACCTAAAACTGGGTCCGGAGCTACATCACAACCACACTAAACAAAAAACAGACGTCAAACTACACAAACACAAAAGGGAAAATAAAATAAAAAGCTCCAGTGAGAAGCGGCAGCCAGAATGCGCACAGCATACTCTCAACCGGAAACAGAAAAGTAGGGCTGTAATTAGCCTCATGATGCGGAACAGGTGCACTTCTTGAGTTCAAGAGAGGCGGGGAGCTGTGGCGTTTGGGGAAATATAGTCCAGAGCGGCCATGTTTGAATGCCGCTTCGAACACTGATTTTCTGCACTGTTACTGACAATCATGCTCTCCTGATAGACTTCTATTGATCTGCAGTAGGCATGATTCTCTACCAGATGCTTTTAATTGTTGAAATAAGGGGATACACTGGAACGCAATATAATAATATCCTCAGTAAAGAATTCCCATTAGAACTATTATGGTCTATCATGTACACTTGTAAGTGATGATGATGTTGATTTTAGTGCATTATAATAGTACTGGAGTGAAAGTGTTTCTGCACAGGGTATTTTTTGTGATGTGTGTGTGTGTGTGTGTGTGTGTGTGTGGGGTTGTTTTTGTTCTCTTCATATATTTTAATGAATGTGTTTATTCAAGCTGGGTTGTCGAAAACAAATTCTCATTACAGTTGCAGTCTTGCTGAAATCTGAGCAACACAACAAGATGGAAAGATGGAATAGTCACATTCATCATTTTCGAAGAGCGCATTTTTTTTTCTCCCTGAGCCTTGTTTTGCAAAAGCATCATTACCAAAGCGATCATTAAAACATTATAAAGTATGACTTTGAACAAACTCTGTTGCTAACAGTTTAAACCATGTTGAAATCTACATTAGTATTCACCATGGTGATACTGATGAGCTTGGGGCCGATGTTCCATCCAAACGATGCACTGAATCGACTTATTCACTCAACTTTTTGATGAGCACATTGGCACCTATACAGAAATGCCTCCGAGCGTTTGTGAATGTATCTGTATATCCAGGTGTGTTCTGTATTGCTGTACAGTTGTCTTCTGAGATGTTTAATGGCTTATGTTGGGGGTGATGTCCAGTATATACTCTTGAGTTATATCTCACATCTGTCTTACATTTGTATGTAATTATTTGGTAGAACCTTGGTTTTCATGCACCGTTTAGTCTTTTAACAGCTCTGTCTAGATTTCTTTTCTTTTATTTTTCATGAATGTAAATGTATATGCAGTTTAGAACCTTGAAGACTGAAACATCAGTCCAAATATCACTCCTTTTACAGGAAGACTTCATGCCATAACAATGGTGATGCAACTAACAGCAGCATATCCCAAGCTCACTCCAGCCTGCATTGTTGTGGTATAATCAGCAGAACATGATAGAAAAAGGTCTGTCATTATCTCATTGCTGCACTGGTTGACTGTTGAATATAAAGCAGAGTTGAAGGTTACAGTGCTTGCTGTGACATTTGTGAAATGGCTTAGACTTGTCTCTGAGCTTCTGACTTGTCATATATGTTTTTTGTCTAAAGTAGCAAACCAACGACAGTACATCTCAAAAAGCCCTATACAAGTGGGATTATGTGCAGAAGAAGCCTTTATTTGTCACATGTACACTCAAGGACAACGAAATTCCTCTATGCCACAGTACCTGGGGAGTAGTTGGGGGTTTGGTGCCTTGCACTTCAACCATGCCCTGCACTTCAGCCATGACACCAAGGGAGGAGAAAGTGCCATTCATTCACTTATCTCCCCTCACTTTTTTCCTGCCTGTCCCAGGAATTGAACCAGCAACCCTTTGGGCCCAAGGCTGCTTCTCTAACCTTTAGGCCATGGCTGCCCTGTCACATGCACTCATCCACTGCATTTAACCCATCACACGCAGTGAACACTCGGAGCACTCGGAGCAGTGGGCAGCCACACCAGAGTGCCCGGGGAGCAGTCAGGGATCAGCCAAGGCCACCCCACGTCAACCTAACTGCATGTCTTTGGATTGTGGGGGAAACCAGAGCACCTGGAGGAAACCCACGCAGACACAGGGAGAACATGCAAACTCCACACAGAAAGGCCCACACCGGCCACTGGGTTTGAACCCAGAACCTTCTTGCTGTGAGGTGACCATGCTAACCACTATACCACCATGGGGATTCCAAAAGGAATCCTGACAGGCCAAGTTACTACATTTATGTCATGCACACTGCATGAACTGTATAGGTTACTGGGAATTAAGTCTATCCACACCAGTGTCTATCACCCACAAACAGATGGTTTAGTGGAGCATTTTAACCAAACACTCAAAAACATAATTTGGAAATTTGTAAGTGAAGATGTACGTAATTGGGATAAGTGGCTCAAGCCCCTGTTATTTTCAGTACGAGAGGTCCCTCAAGCATCCACAGGGTTTTCTCCATTTGAATTATTATATGGGCATAAGCCATGTGGCATTTTGGATGTGCTGCAAGAAAATTGAGAGGAGGGACCTTTGCCTAGCAAAAATGAAATTCAGTATATTCTTGACTTGCGTGCAAAACTCCACACCCTCACGCACCTAACCCAGGAGAATTTACAGCAAGCACAAGAACATCAAGTCCGGCTGTATGACAGGGGCACGCGCTTTAGAGAGTTCACGCTGGGAGACAAAGTACTCCTATTATTGCCCACGTCAAGTTCAAAATTAATCGCCAAGTGGCAAGGGCCCTTTGAGGTCACACGGCGAGTCGGGGACGTTGACTATGAGATGAAACGAACAGATAGGGGTGGGGCATTGCAAATCTACCACCTCAACCTTTTAAAATGCTGGAATGAAGGGGTCCCCATGGCGTTGGCGTCGGTAGTCCCGGAGAAGGTGGAGCCAGAGGTAAAAAAGGTAATATCTCGAACCACTCCGGTCCCTTGTGGAGACCACCTCTCACCAGCCCAAACTACGGAGGTGGCCAAGCTGCAAAAGGAATTTTCTAACATGTTCTCACCCCTTCCCGGTCATACCCACCTCATAGAACACCACATAGAAACGGCCCGGGGGTTGTAGTGCATAGTTGCCCTTACTGCTTGCCCAAACACAAGAAAAAGGTGGTTCGGGATGAACTCAAGGCTATGCTCGGAATGGGCATAATTGAGGAGTCCCACAGTGACTGGAGCAGCCCAGTGGTCCTGGTTCCCAAGATAGACGGGTCGGTCCGGTTCTGTGTGCACTATAGAAAAGTCAATGCAGTGTCTAAATTTGATGCATACCCAATGCCTCGCATTGATGAGTTGCTTGATCGGTTAGGTGCTGCTTGCTTTTATTCGACACTGGAGCTAACAAAGGGATATTGGCAGATGCCCTTGACTCCTCTATCCCGAGACAAAACAGCCTTTTCCACACCGTTTGGATTACACCAATTTGTCACACTCCCTTTTGGGTTATTTGGAGCGCCTGCTACATTCCAGCGGCTCATGAACAGGGTCCTCCGCCCTCATGCTGCCTATGTGGCCGCATACTTAGATGATATAATAATCTACAGCCATGATTGGCCATGGCACCTGGAACATCTGAGGGCCGTTCAAAAGGCTTTCTCTGAGGTAAAAGCTGCACTGTGTGGGGGGCCACTTTTGCACTCCCTTGACTTCTCTTTCCCCTTTATTTTGCAGACTGACGTATCGGACAGATGGCTGGGGGCCATTTTGTCCCAGAAGGGGGAGGGTGAGGAGCAGTGCTGTACATCAGCCGTAAACTCTCAATGCGTGAAAGCAAGCACAGCACCATCGAAAAAGAGTGTCTTGCTATCAAGTGGGCAGTCCTCGCCCTCCGATCCTACCTGCTGGGGCGCCCTTTCACTCTCTGTTTGGACCACACGCCCCTCCAGTGTTTCCACCACATGAAAGGATGCCAATGCGCGGATCACCCATTGGTATCTCGCCCTCCAGTTGTTTAAGTTTGAGGTGGTCCACAGGCCGGGGGTGCAGATGGTGGTGGCGGACTTCCTGTCCCATCGGGGTGGGTGGGAGAGAGAGTCTGTTTCAGGCCAGACGGCTCCCCGGCCTGAGTCAGGCAGTGGGGGTATGTGGCAACGGAAGCATGGCCAAGCGGCAGTTTGTGAATGGAGGGCGGGGTCGGGGAAGGTAAGTGGCTAAGTCATCACACCTGGTGTCAATTAATGTGTGTGTGTGTGTGTGTTGCAGGGATGGAGCATAAAAGGAGGGGGAAAGCAGAGAAGAGCTCACTCCTGACCATAATGCGTGTGTGTGTGTGGGAGTGAGTGGATAAATTAAAAAAAAAAAAAGCACGTGTGAAGCTGAAAAGCTCGATAAAGTAAAGTTTGCAAGAACTTCAGTTCCCACCTGCCGTGCTGTATTCCACCCACATAAGGGATTTGCTACAGTGACATATACAATCCTAACAGACTAAATCAAAACATTGGTGAGAATGATATAAAAGCTTTCATTTACATACATATACCATATAGGGGCCTTTCACTAACATCACGGATTTTTGTTTATCACAATGTTCGCCATATTGCCAGGCAAACAAAGAAACAGACACGACATTTAATAATGAAAATCAAGATGACTGCAGTCAGTACAATCTCTCTGAAATGATAAAAAAATAGATTATACAAGCATATCACATTATATTGAAAAGTTGAAACATGCAGGCATCACAGACCCATATAATTTACTCATAAATGTATTTTATTATTTATTCTGCACACTGTTCTGTGTGTGTGCATGTGTGTGCGTGTGTTCACTGCTTCAGATGAGTTAAATGCAGAGGAGGACTTTTGCTGTGCTTGAGTGTACATGTGACAAAATAAAGGCTTTTTCTTCTTAATTTACCCACAGATGTATTTATTCCACTTGAAAAGTGTACAGCAAACCAGCTACCAGATTTGGAATACTATGATATCCTGAACTATTTAGTATTTGGACTTCTAAAGACACAGGAGATGCTAGAGGCACACAAAAGTACAGATGCCAACCAATATTTCGAGGCAAGTTTTGTGCATGCCGAAGTGTTATGGGAAATTCGCGATAAAGAAAAATAACTTATTATGACAAATGTAAGCTCAAATTTGGGCTTCTAATAGTAATTAACAAGCCAGGGCCTAGATTTAGCATATTTTTATGGTATTTAGCCTGGTCTATATTATTAGTACATAACAAACATGCTGCTAGTCTAGCTAAGTATTAGGTCTAAGAAAATATATCACATCCGAAGTCCACATCCAGATATACATTTTAACATCAATAGATTTGGCATGTTTTTCTGTAGTGCAGTAGAGCTGCTAAGTATGACATGCTTGTGTATGTACCAATAGACTGTACTTAGTGCCAGACCATGCAACCTGTTAAAAGCTTTACTATCTTGACCAGAGTTCTATCCATGTCACGCCAACTTACGGACTTGTTGCATGTTAACTTGTTGAATGAGTATGCTGAGACTAGAACTAGATCTATGGGATTTTTATAACTGAATGGCCTTGAGCTAGAACAAGTGTTAGGAAAAAATAACAGGTGCACAGAGCTTTCACACTAACTTGATATAAAATGTTCTACACACACATAGGAATGCTTTGTTATCATCCAGTCTCCCTGTTTAACTGTAGCTCACCATTTTCCTTATCTTTCTGGGTTCGCCAGGAAGCAGTGAAAAGTTAAACCAGGCTTATCGCCACATCTTTTATGACATGCAAAAACACTACAGGTCTCTGGCATTATTCTTTTAAATGTAATTGCTACAAGTTTTTTCTGAAGATGTTTACTGAATTGGGCTTACAATCACTTGCTTACACTTGTGCAGGTCGTTGTCAAACACAAAGCTTGACCAGCAACATGGCCGCATAAACAAATCTGCAGTTGCAATGACGTCATGTGAAAGGCCTCTATACATAATGTATAGGTGTGTAGACTGTAATCAGATTTATTCTAATAAATTTTGGCTGATTACTGAGTCTGCTGACTGACAGATTGTTCTGTCTCTGTAACAGCAGCTTGACGCCAATATTTTTGCTCCAACTAGTCCACATTGTAAATGTGACTGCCCAGACAGCTCCCATATTTCATGAATCCCAAAGCCATCTAGTCCATGCTCGCAAGCAGTGTACTACCTTTTGAGGAAGATATTGATATTATATATAATAATTTGTCTACAACTGACATAGGCACAGAAAAAAAGACCAGAGTAACAGGCTATTTGACCATTGCTAATTGTGGTCCACTTGCTTGTTTTTCTTTTTTTTTTAAATTAGCTAAGGTCTTTTTTTGTTACCTCTGTCAGTAGAAGGGTGAGTGGCGTGCAGAAGAATATGTTTATTTTAAAAATAACAAACAGGCATACAGTCCAAATTGGCAGGCAGAATCATTAACGGTAAACAGGCAAAGGGTCGAGTGAGGCACAAACAGACTATACTAGGCAAGACAAAAACAGAATCCAAAAACAAAGAACATGAGTCAAGAACCAGAAAGACAATACAATACCATGGCTTGGCAATGGTGACTGTCAACACAATACTTTGCAACCTGTGTGAGTTCTCAGCATCCTTATAAGCACACACCGATTGTACTTTAATCTGGAAGAGGTGCAAGCACTTAGTCTTTGAGGTGTGCGCTGCCTTGAGCACATGCAAGAGGAAGTTGGACATGCATGTGAATGTGTATAGATGTGACAGACCCCCCCCCCCCAGAGCACCCTCCGGGAGCTAAAACCTTTCGTGGATGGTCCCAGGGATGAGGACCTGGTGCTGCATGCCATGTCATCAGCATGCCGTTCTGGCTTGGGAAGGAGGTGGCTCTGGAACATGGGTCTGGGTGGGGGCTTGAGCTTGGGTCAGGCCTTAAATAGGGGCAAGAAAACAGACGGAGGCTTGGGTTCCAGTTGAGACATCGACTCGGACTTCGGACAGGACTTGGGCTCTGCATGGACTTGGGCATAGACATAGGCTTGAGAGTGGGTATAGACACAGGTGTTGGTATAGGCATGGACTCAGAGATAGGCATCAGCTTTGTTTGAGCAACAGTCTCGTCCTTTCTGAAGCCCGGTGGTGTGGCAATGGTGTCCTCAAAGCCAGGTGGCTCTGTGAAGAGCTCATCTAAGCTGGGGCCGGGTGGTGGGACAATGACATCTTCAAAGCCAGGTGGTAGGACAATGTCTTCAAAGCTGGGCGGCGGGACGACATCTTCAAAGTGGGTGGTGGGGCAAAGAACTTGTCTATGCTAAAATCCCACCTTGTCAGCCTCTGATGCTGCCTCTGATGCTGGCTGTGGAGCAGAGGCCACCCTGTTGGCCTCTGGCATTGGAGCTGGCTCTGAAGCTGGCAGTGGAGCAGAAGCCACCCTGTTGGCCTCTGGAGGGAGTTCTGGAGTGATGGCCTCCTCCTCTGCCACTGCGTCAGCCTCCGGAGTATCAGCTCCCAAAAAAAAATTTCATGGGGGTCCTGCTTCCTGGAGGTCTGGAACCAGGACTTGAGTTCCTCAGAAAATGACGGGGCATTCTGGAGGCATAGCTTCTGCATCTTTACTAAGCACTCAGCCCACCAGTGTGCTGGTCTGATGAGCCAATAAATCATGCAGCAGACCCAAAATGTCTTTGGAGGTTTGGGCTCTACGAGGCTATCAAAAAAAAAAAGTGCACTGGAGCAGAAATCCATTAGGTGGAAGTATCCTGTCAGAAATGCAGGCACTTATGGAAGCAGTTGCAAGGGACAGTAGGTGCATCACAAACTGGTAACCAAATCAAAATCATGAACCTATAATTGAGGTCAATATCGAGTGAGGGGTTGGTTGATGTGCAAATAGGATATTGTAGAGCAGACGAGGAGTCAGAGTCGAGAATAAATGAGATCTGGGGTCAGAGTCACAGAGAGTCAATTTTAGGAAACAAATGGCTTGGTATGATCAGGTAAGGACATGCTGAGCAATACTTTGCACTGATGGATTGGGGCTTCTGTCCTTAAGTACTGAGGTTAATGATGAACAGGTGCGGCAATGATTAGAATTCTAGAGAGGGAGGGCGATGAGGTGTTTGGGAGTTGTAGTCCATGGCAGCCATGTTTGCTGGCACTATTAGTGGCAACCTGGAGTTCTTACATGAAAATATACCACAGACTTAACTTTATATGCAACACCTGATCAAGTTTTTTGTGCATTTATTACAAAGAAAAAATAAAGTGAACAAAGTAAAAAATAAAGTAAAATGGTGAAAGAGCTAGATAGATCTGAGTGTTGTCTGCATAGCTATGATAAGCCACTTTGTACTCTTGGAGAATTGGCCAAGAGGGGGCATGTACATGTTGAACAAAAGGAACCCGAGAATTGATCCTTGTGCAATTCCATATGGCATGATGGTTTCTCTGATTCCTAACTGCTAACTCCTGCCTTCTAAGTACATCCTGATCCATCCATCGGGCTACCATTCCGGATAGCACAACCCAATTTTCTAATCTGTCTAGATATGGTTTTCAACACCAAATCGAAGAAAACATGCATTTAAACCTCAAGAAAAAAAATGTGTTATCCTGTCTCAGTGGGTTATGTTTAGCAAATACACAAAATACCTATCTAGATAATGGCATGAGGACATTAATGGAATTCTAATTATTAACTGAAAATAGTTGTTTTTAATTAATAATTTACTTTCAGTTTTATAATTTGGGTGACAGGGTTGTACATTCAAGAGTGATCTCATCAGTCAATATCATAGTATCACTGAAAATAAAGCAAAAATAACAAGATAACTTTTCTTCTTCACATGATCTTCATATTATGGAAGTTATGGTTGATTATGTGACTCATGGAATATCCCAAATATTTCCCAGGGGTAAAAGCATTCAATTTACAGCACTGAATGAATGTACAACTAAAATCTACTTTCTTCATAATCTTATATTGGATGCTTCATGTTTCAAACATGTTGTGAAATGAATTCACACATTCATGCAAAATTAAGATTTCTATTCTAAGAATTTTTATTGATTATCTTTTTCAGTCTAAAGTGTAAATAGTGTGGGCAAAAATGTTTTTTTTTTTTTAAAGTTATAAGTTGTTTATCTGAAACATGCAGATAGGTCATTGTGACATAAATAACTAAATTCGTATATATTTGGACATCAAGTATAATGAAAATGGTGATGTTTGTACACAGTCTGGTGTACAAACTGCATACTGATTTTCTTTGGGTTTATTATGAGTAGTATGTGTAGCATACCATTTTGAACATAGCCATGTTCCTTAAATCAGCTGTTCATGTTCAGATCAGTAATTCATGTCACATGTGTTTCTTTGCCTCAGCCTGATTAAACGAATGGTCTTTTGCTCAGTGCCACTGAGGGAAGGCTTGCTCGAGTCTCCATGGATCAATTATACAAGGGACTTTCAGAGGAGCTCAGGCCAAGAAGAGGAGAGACAGGATATGCATATAAGCTGTGTGTGTGTGTGTGTGTGTGTGTGTGTGTGCACGCGCATGCAGGGGTCAGAGGCGACAGCAGCAGTGCAAGTAATAACTCAGTAGAGATACACTGAAATCAGTCAGCCAGGTCTCTCTCTCTCTCTCTCTCTCTCTCTCTCTCTCTCGCTCTCTCTCAGATGGTGTGAAGCTGGATGTGGAGCAGGACACTGAAAATCCCCCCAAAACAATTTGCTGGTAGAGTTGCACAAGACACACACACACACCACCACCACCGCCACCATCTTGCTGGAGATCAGTGACTCTGTCCAGACTGAAGACTGAAGAGAAAAGACATGGGTCATGAGGGAGCAGATATATACACACACACACACAATTTGAGGAATTAATAAATGTATACAATTTCTCACTTTAGCCTGGATTATCCTTGCTTTTAACAATGCATATGTGTGCTTAAGATGGCTGTTGCACAACTGGTAGTTCAACAGAAATGAACACTAAACATGTGTTGCAGTACCAACGTAAATAGCAGGGGTAATGTAGCACCATGTGTCCACAACTGACTTGTTTG
>JANZLB010000023.1:14581812-14593681 GCA_026167865.1 Notarius quadriscutis | reverse complement strand
TTTGAAGTCTGCCAAGAGGTCTAAAAGAAGAAATAAAGTTGGGTGGTATAAAAATCTGGCTGGCAACATCAAAAGCTCTTATCGCCCACTCTCACCTGTTGACACCCAGGGCTGAGGGCACTAGATACAGCAGCACAGCCATGTTAAGCTTCATCGAGCCTGCTTGTGCTCTATGCCTCTCATTCTCATTCTCACTTTTTAATCCTATTTCTATCTTGTATGCTCTTTTATATCCAAACATGAGCCGAAAGTAAACAAAAAATGAAAATGTTGCTGAAAAGTGTCCAGATTTTATCCATCAGTATTGGGTTTTTTATATTAATTAAATAATTTCTTAATTTAATTCACTCAGCCTCATGAGCCATACTAATAAGGCTGAGTGAAGTTTAACATATTTTATAAATGTACTACCACAAGAGTGCGTAAACCTTCCCACCTTGTTTAAAATGTAACCCATGTAGTTACCTTTAATTGAGGAACTTTACACTGCAAAGGTAACAGGCATACAGAGTGCACTTGGATGTTTAATCTGAAATGAAAGTACCTCGTGTTTTACTTTCTCTCCAAGGTTATGAATAGCTGTTGTATCTTTAATGTTAATAAATCTATCTTTAATTATATTTTTAATTATAATTTACATCTGCATCACTACCTACAGAGGAATTATCTCTGATGTATCTCTGATCTGTAATACAGGGCAAATAATGTGTAATATGGAAATGAGCTATTAATTATAAGCTGTGCTTGTTTTAACAATACCACTTTCATGATTGAACTAGCTTATAATTACTATTAAAAATAGCACCTTCCCAGCCATAATCACCATTGCACTAACTCAATATTACAATAGGTTCAGGGTTACAGGGTTAAGTAGGGTTAGTATGTGCAGACACTGAGAAAAGAGCTAAAATAATATTTCTGGTTAATATTCCACCAATCCTGATTGGTGTCTTTGTGAACTGCATTTAGTACTTAGTGTATTAGTGGTGCAGGAAGGTGACTTTCAGGAAATCATTCCTGAACAATTATTAACCTTTTTTCACCAATCCAACATCCTGTGGGTTGTTTTGCTGTTTTGCCAGGTGTCAACATGGGACACCATGCTAGCTGAATTGTGTGACACTTTGGAGTCTAATCTACAAATCATTCATTCATCTGCAGTAAGTGCTGCAGTGGATCTGGAACCTATCCCAGGAACACTGGGAACTGAGCAGGAATGTCATTGCAAGGCATCTCATTCACCACTACACTGTAAAACAAAAATTGACTGAACATTTTACAGTAATTTGTAGGGTACATTTTTAGCAAAGGAGTTGCTAATAAAGTACTGTAAAAATACAGTAAACAACTGCATATTTATAGTTATGTACAATAATATCTTATATAGTATAAAATAACACATAATGCAATACATTTGCTCATTTGGCTGATGCGACTTCTGCATTGTTTCGACATAGATCTGTGAAAATATGCAAGACAACTGGGAGTTCATTCATTCATTCCTATGTTATCACTGGTATCATAAAGTCAAACAAGGTTATCATTGGTAATGAAGTCATAATTGGAAGTTAACATTGGTAATTGGTAACAAAAACAAAAATTGAGTGACAGTACTGTGGGTGGAAATGTCTTGTTGATAAGAGATGTCAGAGGAAAATGGCCAGATTGGTTCAAGCTGCCAGGAAGGATATAGCAACTCATAGCAACTCTTAACACCTTGGTGAGCAGAAAAGCACGTCAGCCTACAACAGCAGAAGACCACATTGGGTTCCACTCCCGTCAGCCAAGATCAGGAATCTTAGACTCAAGAATAAGTTCCTGTAAAAGTTGCCAGTGAGTGTATGTTTATGGTTGTTTATTGTAAATAGTAAATTGTAAAATTTAGTATTGTAATTTTTAACTTTATTGGCAGCCCTGTTACCAGTAAATTACCCATGTAGGGGCAATTTAGTGGACACAGTTGATAGACCGGCTTTTTTTTTTTTTCCTGAGAAACCCAAATAGACCCTGGAAAAACATGTGAAACTCCACATAGACAGTAACCTCAGCTAATCCTGAAGCTGAGAAGCAGCAATGCTACCCACTTCACCATAGCAATGGCAATACTATGATCTAAAGTATGAGAGTAATTTACCTAAAACCTTGCTTTGGGGAATCATTTTTAATAATTTACCTAAAACCTTGCTTTGGGGAATCATGAAACTTCTCCCATGCTAAGGCTATTAGGCTTCAACATTTATATTCCCCCCTGAGTTTATGCAAACCTATGAGAGTTTATCACTAGTGATTCTGCTGATCAGCCATTTAATAGAATTCTGCATGAACAATAATCCTCAGCAACTCTGTGATTATATTTTAATGACTGTTCACATAGATAGACACAAAACATGCAGACTTTTTATCATTATTTACATACATTTTTTAGTATCCAGTATCAGACAAATTCTTTCATCTTGATATCTCCGAACCCAGTATACAAATGAGCTGTACAATGTTGTATAATATTGTTCAGACACAGAAAGCAGATAGTTTTCATATCTCCAAACACACTGGCTATAGATGGCAGCTGCTGCACACTGATATTTAGAAATGTCACTGAGTTAGCATGTCTAAAACCAATGATTATGTGCCATAGCTCCACAGGGGTTTGGGTTTCCATCTCTTGTCATCATCACTGAGAAGGAATCTCAATGTAGAGATAGGAAACAATATAAACAGAATATATAGCTTTATCCCTAATGGAGCGTGGCAGTGGTGCAGCTGGCGTGCCAAATAGCATGTGGGTGGTGATGTGTTACTCTTTACAAAGTATGCCAGTGACAGAAAAATCAGTTATTTGCATGTCAGAGCATATCAGAGTTGAGAAGCAAAGGCAAGTTTGGCATCTTTTATGCAATTTTTACAGTAAGTAAGACTTCAAGGACAAGTTTACTCATGGAAAAATTTAGCAGGGAAATAAACATGGAGGTAAATCACACTTAGGTTGTGTTAGAAATGTATAAATGGTGAGCAAAAACAGCAAGTGAGCCACCCAGATAAAACCCCAAAGCCAAATTAGTGTTGCAAACACACTTTGCCTCATCAACTGAGCAGAATTTTAAGAAAAACACACACACACACACACACACACATCAAAGCTGAGGCAAGACCCATATCTCATGCATATCTACCCGACCGAGGTGTTCACTCATGGAGATCAGGCAGCCTTCTTATGCAGCACAGCGCTGAATGGCAGGGCCTTGATTTTATGCAACGCCTGTTAAAATTCAGCAATCCTCGAGGCTCATTCGTGCAACACTTTTGCCATGTCTGGAGGACCCATAATTGTGCACGCACATCAATTATGGATCGGCCTCGGGACTCGCTCATATTACACCCCCATCTTCCAAACCTCGTTCTCCAATCAGGCTCCCTGGGTGCTTTTTTGGAGACGTTTGATTACAGGTGTTGTACAGGCGGCCTTGTTAGGCCTCTTTTTCTTTTGCTGGATGGAGGGAATCCTCAATCCTGTCCGGATGAAGGGAAAGAGGCATGGGGTAAAAAGGGGAAAGGGGGGAGCAAGGGAGGTCGTCTAGGGCTGCCCGAGTCGGCCATCACATCTAGCTAACAATTTCTGTCAGGTCCCAAGAGGCCAGCTAATGAGGCCCGCCGACACAGCCGAAGGCGAGAGCCACTGGAGTGAGAAGCCTGATCGGCACCTAGCGTGGCCTTGCAATAATTAATCAGACCCTGCTTCTCTCTCTCTCTCTCTCTCTCTCTCTCTTTCACACACACATACACACGCACACCCTCTCTGTCCTTCTCTTTTCACTCATGCTTATTCACCTTCACTCTCTTTGCAGCCCCATTGTTCTCCACATCTCTCTTTCTGTCTTTTGTGAGAGCGCAGGTATGCCTATCTTTCCTTCAGAAAACTGTGATGACATCACTCCTCCTCCCCCCTACAACCCCCACATCACATCCTGTCAGAATGATCGAGACAAGGGTGACTCAGAGCCTGACCCACACTGACTCACAAACAACTCACAAAGAAGTCCTCTGAGCCTGATTGTATGGAGTTGTTAAAGATATCTCTCTATCTCTGTTTCTCCATGATGCCTCTCATTGCAAAGAGCTCAGAGAGAGAGAGAGAGAGACAGAGAGACAGAGAATTTCTCCCAGCAGCTGAGTCAGCCTAAGGCACAGTCTGACCCACGTACTGCAAAGGTGAGCCTCTGTGTTTTTCTCCGACTCGAGACAAATGCCCCCAGAAGCAATATTTTCCTCCCTTCACATCTCTGTTTTTCATCTGTTATTGTTCTCTCACTCACTCTCTCCCTTCCTCCTTCTCGCTCTCCATTTTCTTTTTTTTTCTTCCTGCAGGGTGTGAGTCCTCTGTTCCTCTCCTCTCTGCCCTACACAGATAGGATGGACATTTAGATAAATACATGGAAGAGAGTAGGTGTAGGAGTGCAGTTGGGACAGGAAGATTAAAGGTCAGAATTTGAGGTCAAGTTTATGATCCACCTGGACCAGGCAAGTTGACCCTTCACCTCAGCTGCATGTGGAGCTGTTTGGTTTCTCTAAAATGCCTCAAAGGCCGGCTCTAAGTAAGTGTACACTGGGAGAGAAAAAAAAAAGTGAATAGGTGAGATTTACCTTAGTTTTTTTTTTAAGTACCACTTAAAATGGCACTTTTAAAGTAATGGAGCATTTTCTATCTATCTACCTATCTATCTATCATGTATTTTAGGACAAATAAGCAATGAGGTGGTATTGATTTATGATGAAATGAAATAATTAAACATGATCAACTATATTAAGTGTAATAATAATAATAATAATAATAATAATAATAATAATAATAATAATAATAATAATAATAAATTCAAATGCAAAATGAGATACAATGTTATACTATAACTGTATAATCTCTATTTATAATTATACCTTTTAGGATTTATGACCAGTAATAAATATTTATAATAATAATCATCATCATCATCATCATCATCATCAATATTATTCTATATATTAAATATTAGATATTAAATGATGATTATACTGTATATGCCAGGTATACAGGTATTATGATTTAAAATATTATTTAAAATGCTAAATAAAGTTAAAATGTTGCTCTATTGCTGAAAAAATCAGCTTGTGTTGTGAGAGTTTTGCAAAAACTTCCACCATTATTAGTTTATAATCAGCACCATTGTGCATAATGTGTTATTTAATGGAGGCTGACACTCAAAAGACCGAACGCATTAATAATTAACTTTGCTGAAAACTTTAATTATAATATAACCAAACAAATGGATAACATGTTGCCATTTGCAATTGTTTATGGAGCTTGAGAACTTGTTAATAGAAATCCAACAAGAAGATCATTAAAAACCTGTAGAGCATAATCAGCACATTATCTCGTCACCATGAACGCAAAACAATGCAGTGTGTAATATGAGACTGTAAATGTTGGAACATGGTTGCTAAGTAGACAGAGTGGCAGGTCTATCATTTTGTTTGCTTGCACTCGTAATAAATGGGAAGCTGCCGGTTAAACATTTGAACAACAGTAATTGAATTGTTGTATGGGACCACGTAGGAGAGAATCAAGTTCATGTCATCCTCAAAACTTATTAGCTCTGAAATTGTAAAGAAAATGCTGACAAAAAGGAAAAGGCAAAAATATCGCAAGTCAGCATCAGAATATAAAGAATATATTTATATTGAGCTAAATCACAATGAGTGGATACTGTAATGTCTTTTACAAAATTATTAAAACAATTTTTTTTTGGATAAGACATTAATGACGTCCTCTATGTCATGTTACCTTACATGTCATGATACACTGCCATAAAGTCTGCATGAGCTTGTTGCTTACGTCAAACGCACTGTATGTTTTAAACATACATCATCATGTCTCTGGGACAGGCAATACTTTATGCTTAGGGTTAGATCAGAAGTGAAAAGATTGTATAGGGATACGATTTTAAACGATGCAAAAGGGCAATACTTTTAATGCTAATTTATGCTTTATGTTTCATGAAACTACAAAACAATACATGAACTAACAACTAAAACTAAATTAACAACTTTTTTTTTGGTTGTATTTTCTACAATTAACAAACTACAAGTCACTGGAAGCTCACCAACTCAGAATTTACAGATTTACACACTAGCAAGTGGTGTAATATAGGCTTAGCTTGCTAGCTACGTTGGTCTCAAACCTTGTGTGAATCTATAGTCATATAATTAACAGGAAAATTAATGTTCAACTTTTGGTGCAGTGATCCAGGCATCTAACCCTGAACTGTGTGACTAATGGCATAACTAGTGCTTAAAGTAATTCCCTTAGCTTAACTGTGAAGCTTTTCTTAGCTTATTTTCCCATCTTCTCAGCCTATGTAAATATTATTAACTATACAATTATATCAAATGATATAAAAAACAGAGAAAGGTAGAAGATCTTTAACAGATTCTGTAGTAGCTAGCATGGCAGTGTTGAGTAGGTTTCAAACTCATTAGGAGTAAAATGTTGGGCCTCTCACAGATTTTTGACATTCTGAATGAAATAATGTTTGTCAGTGTGCTTACTGTGTATTTTTAAAGCATTTACTACAATGACCCTAAATATTACAATAAACATTGAATTTCTAAAGACTCACGCACATACCTATGCCACTTTTAAAGACACATGTGTTCGTGGTGTGTACATGAATAGAGTTGGTGTGTGTGTGTGTGTGTGTGTGTGCATGTGTGTGTGTGTGTGTGTGTGTGTGTGTGACATTTGCAGGGGAGGGGTGCTCCCGCTGCTCGGCCATACGCTCACACGTCTTTGGGTTTCAGCCTGGCTGGCCATGCAGGCCTCATTAGCATGTGGCAACGATTTGGCTGGGGGCCTATGCCTCCTGCCAGGCCATGGGCACGGCACGTCACATTCATGTAACACCACTAATCAGCCCTCACACACACACACACACACACACACACACTTGCTTGCACGCCTGCATATGCATGCTCAGCATACAGCATACTCTCATGGGAATCATGTCATGTACTTTCTACTTTCATTTGTCTCTTGGCCTAAGTGTGCCCTTTTTAGAAACTGTACAATATTTGGTCAGTGTTATCATGGTAGTGATTTCCTAAACTGAATCTTTTTGGGGGCTTTCCACGATCTATTCTAGAATGGGCTCAGCAAAAACTAGGTTTGGTGAATAAAACTAATTTGAATCACTAGGTAGTTTCATGGAAACTCCTGCAAGATGGTCAGAAAGCTGTGAATGGAAAACAACAAGGGATCCTACAGAAACAGCAGTGCTCTCATGCTCTCATTAAACAACAGGTCCAGCTGTATGTGTCATCAGCAGCCAGATCAACTCCAGAAGGCTTTGAGAGCGAGAAAGAGAGAGAGAGATTGAGAGAGAGAGTGACAGCCCTACTGTCAGTACTACCCGGCATAGGTCCCAGAGGACATTTCACCTGGCAGTGTGGCCCCATCTTACTGGCCACCAAACAAAAGAGCGAGAGAAGGACAGTGTGTGTCCCTCTGTCCCGTTCCCCAGTGTGTGAAAAGCCCAGTAGGCTTGACTGACAGGCTTTGAGGTGACAGCTGGTAAGGGGTCCGGGTGAGAGAGAGAGAGAGAGAGAGAGAGAGAGAGAGAGAGAGTCGCCCACGCTCCTGTCCTTTGCTTCCAATGCCACGTCCAGAGGCTCCTTGCCAGCTGGTCACCATTATCCCAAACAGGTACGACTGCAGGAGGGTCTGCTCACCGAAAACAAGCTTCAGCATGAGTCCTAGCATTGTACTTGTGCATGTATTGATCGATGACAGGTTTAGGCCTTAAGAGATTTGGAAACATCTTTCTGTGTGTCTGTGTGCAACTGTGTGTGTGTGCCCCGTCTGGTGCTCTCCCAGCGCCTGGTGCCCATGACAGGATGCTTCCCCTTTTCTGACTGGTTAACGAGGGCCATCATCCAACCCCATATGTGCCCCTCATTACCACCCAGATACACTCTGGCACACACACACACACACACACACACACACACAAACACACACACCTCACAATGCTGTCACAGTAAAGCCTTTCAAGTTAAAGCTTGATATCTGGTTCCTTCCAGCAGCCCTCTTTCTCCCAGCTGGTTTCTTCTCCTGTAAACTGTAGGCCAGGTTTTGGTCATTTAACATTGTTACTTCTACTACTAGCTGAGCCACTTAGTCATCTGTAGTCCAAGTCAAGGAAGTAATGATGAAATGTGGCACTCATGATGTCAGTAGTGGGTGACTAGAGAGGTACTGTCCTACAGAGAAGTGCCCAGAAGTGCCCAGGGCCAGAGCATAGAGACTTTTCCACCATTAGTCATACAGGACAGATGCTAGGAGTACAGAGCAAGCAGGAGAGGAGAGTGTAAGAGAAGAGAGTTTCAATGGCATATGTATACAGTTGAATGAAATATACAGCAGTCTGGACTATAGTGCAACACACAAGACAATACAGGGCTGGAATACAGCGCAGGAATCTCAATAATGCGGCATAAGGTCTTCCAGTTATGACTAGTTAGAACAGGAATTAATAGCAGATCATGACTTTCTATCAGCTGCTCTCATTTCTTGCAGCCCATAGTCTCAGAACAGTCCTAGTTAATCTGTGACAATCCAGAGTCAAGGCCAGAGAGCAGACAAACAGGCAAAAATGACCATCTACTAGCTGCATATTTTCAGTGTGGTCAAGCCTTTTAGACTCCACTGGATATGAACCACAAAATCAATGCCATAAATGTTATCACCAAACTAGATCCACTAACTTTGAAATCACAGTTCATAAAAAAAAAAACTTTATCAGTCTGTAGGTAGCACTTGTAGCCTATTCTAACTACCCATGACTTTGGCAGATATGATTTTAATAAGCTGGAGTATAACATGATTATATGATAAAATAATTATGTGTATTGGCACTCGATTTTTCAGTATATAATGGGTAATTTAAGTACTTGGTCATTTACTGGTATGTACATGGTAATTATTTTCCAGTACATATCAAATAGCATAGGTAGCATAGCTATATGCTGTGTATTCAAGTACATATTAATCTGTTTTTCTATTGTAGTACTTGGTGTCATCAGGCAATAACTACCTAGAAATGAAAAGGTAATGATATAGTACATACTGTATAGTATAATAGTTGGCGAATACTTTGCAAGTTGGAAATGTTAAGTGTTTAGTTAATGTGGAAACATACTAGGTATGTTTCTTGGCAGTATTTACTGCGAAGAACTAACCTTATGATGTTATGTACTATAAAACTGAATCAGTAAGTACACACATACCTAATGAAAAAGAATACGTTTTATGCATTGTACTCTTCTTCCCTGAAAGTTCAGTACTTTCCAATTCCATATTATTGATAGGTTTATTAGTAAGTCTTCTGTAATAATGTAGTAATAGGACTCTAAAATAAAGTGTGTTTTGTGCATGGTACTTCGTTACTAATTATCATAATTTTTGTGGTATTCAGACTATAAAGCATATTTTGTAGTACATGGTAATTAAACACTAACTATTGCCTTTTCATTGAATTTTTGGTAGGTTTTTTTTGTTTGTTTGTTTGTTTGTTTGTTTGTTTGTTTTCACTTATTACCTGATTGGAACCAAGATACTATACATAGGTTTCTTTGTACTTGAATATCCAATAAAATGCTATATGTACAAGATAATACAGTAGAGCACTGTTATAATACAGATCACTATTACACAAAAACCGTTGTAACATGGTCAGCTTATGGCTCCCAAAATATAAAATTTGACTTTATGCAGCTGCATTCGAGAACTCAACAGTCTCAGACTAGGAAGAAGAGCTACTTGAAAATGAGTTAAGATCAGTGGTGGCTGGTCAATAGGGGACGCTGGGGGCGCCTCCCTCCAATTATCCAGATGAGAAAGACTATGTGATATTAAACATAAATTAATTAAGCAAAAGTATTTATTAAGTCAAAATTGTTTACTCATCCCACTTCACCCAGTATCCATCTACTTATTTTTAACTGATTTTTAAACTGTATTTATTTAAAATGTATCTGAACACCTACACTTCCTGTATACTTCCACCCACCGGGGCGCCGGCCAAATGAGTGTGTATGTGGTTACACAAACTTTTGGAGAGCAGGTGACCTGAGGCTGCGTTTTAATTGGCAAATTCAAGATTTGGCCTGGGGCACAGCAAAGTACACCCCAGATACACCTTATTTTATTAGCAGCCAATTGGAATTGTTTTTAAGGGTTTTTTTTTTCATGTGATTGGACAGTTTTCTTTGCACCTTCATATTTGTGGCTGTCACTCATTGCTACTTGTAAGACTGGAGCTTTCACAAGATGGCAAGTTCAAGTGGGCCCATGGAAAAAGAAAATTCTGTTATTTCTTTACAGAAACATCCTTTTGCAAGGCATACATCAGAAGAAAAAAAGACTATCTCACAGCATGGAAGCATTGAGTAAGAGTTTGAAGCATGGCAGACGCAAACATGCGTAGATGTGACAGGTAGCAAAATATTTTATTACATCTTATTTGTTACATTGACAGTTAGTTTAAAAAAACAAGTTATCAGCATGGTAAAAATGATCATAGTTCTTGCAATTTCTTCATCAGATATTTTCAATGAACTGGTTTATCTAAAAAATAAAGCTTACAGAATGTTTTCTACTCAAGCCATGCCAGATTTTCCATACCATTATAACATGGATTCACTCATAACAACATGGTTGGATTCTTTGGAACCAAACTACCATGTTATAAGGGCACTTCACTTATAAGGAATTGCAATATGTTTACCATTTGCATACCAGTTACTACAAATTTCCCTATTCAGTAGAAGCTATTTACCATATATTTTGTCTTCTTCTCCCTTTTAGCAGAATAACGTATTAGTTCTTCTTCTTCTTATTATTATTATTATCTACTTGCCAAATACCTATTAGTTACCAAATACATACTGTACTATAAAATGAAGTGTTATGCACACATTATATAGAGTGAGTAGTGTCTATATGACTATAAAGGCGTAGTGGAGCCTATTGTTGCCTACTTTGCATGGAAAAAAAAAAGTTTGCAATGGCACCATGAGCGAAAGCGGATCTGCGACTTGTCATTGGTTGCTCAGCAGTCTTGGTCAGTAACATGCATTCACATGCTGTAAGCTGCGCAAGTGACCAGCTTCATTGACTGGAACTGTGAAATAGATTGGAGCTGCAAAAAGTCCAACAGATTTTCAAAAATGGAAAACCATATTGAACACTTTCCAGAATCACTTTCATGTACATATTCTTCAGGATCTCCTTTGCTTTGAGGTTTTCTCACACAAAATTGTGCACATCATTAGAGCTGAATGCTGCCTGGTTGTCAACATTTTTTCAGCCTCAGGGTGTCATGAGGTACCCTTGCAGTGTGAGCACTTTTGTCATGCGATTTCCACCTGTCGTACTTCGAGATCGAGTCATGCAGTGTGGGTGGAAGTAAGATCATCATACAGTGTAAGCAATGCAATAAACAAGAAATTGGATCTGTATACTCAATATTTTTTGGAAAATGCATAATGTCATACCTGTTGGTTTGGGAGGTTTTTCAACCCCAATTCCAAAAAGTTGGGATGCTGTCTAAAATGTAAATAAAAACAGAATGCAATAATTTTTTCAAATCAAGGAAACCCTATATTTCACTGAAAATAGTACAAAGACAACAAATCAAATGTTGAAACAGAGAATTTATTTATTTATTAAATATATGCAAATTTTGAATTTGATGTCAGCAACACACTTCAGAAAAGTTGGGACAGGGGCAACAAAAAACTGAAAAAGTTGTGTAATGCTAAAAAAAACTAATTTGGTTAATTG
>JANZLB010000023.1:14526554-14542299 GCA_026167865.1 Notarius quadriscutis | reverse complement strand
AAACTGATACAGGTGGATGAAAGAGTGATAGTGTGATAAAAAAGTACTATACTAGTACTACTGAGTGATAAGAAGTCTTAGTGAATGCTTGATAAGTAGACAATAATCAATAATTAGGTGTATTTTTCAGCGCATGGTGCGCACGCGCACTATGACTCAAAATAATAGTACCAGCAAGAAAACAGGAATGAAAAGAAAAAATACAGAGTAACATAAGGAGAGGGGAGGAGAAAAAAAAAGCAACCCCCACACTATGCTCCTGTGAGGAGTACAGTGTGAGAGCATTAAAAAAACACCTCAGCACATAAGCACAAAATAACACAAGTACACTTTACATGAAAACTTGGGACTTGAGGGGGGGAGGTGGGGCGATCAGGGGTGGGGAGTAAGGGGGAGGGGGAGAGGGGAGGAGGTAGAGGTAACCCAGCACAAGCAAGCAGCCGTCCGCTCCTGCAGCCATGATGGCGCTGGTCACACACCCGCTTGTCACACTGGGGGTGAAGCAGCGACCACGGAGAGAGGGAGGAGGAATACGAGAGTCTAACAGCAGTGACCTCCAGGGGGAATTGTTTCCCCAGCAATGGCCTTGGCCAAGGCCAGTGCTGTCTGAGGGAACTGAAAGCAGATAAGATCGGGCTTGTTTGGTCCTGGGTCGAGCAGACGCATTCCTATACATGACTACTCTGATTGTCCATTCTGGTGTCTCGAATCCATTTTCCTCTGCAAAGCCGAAAGCTTCTCCATGATGTTATACATGTTGCGATTCAAGTTCTGAATAGCCACAGTCTGAGTGCCAACAGCTCTGCCCACCACGTCAATCATGTCAGGCAGCTTTATGGGGCTTTGAACAGCTGCCACGATTTTCTGATTTCCTCGATAAACCAGGGCAATGCCTAATCCAATCAGCAAAATTCCTGTAATCATGGTTCCGAATAGGTAGATGTCTTCAATGTCCTCCACAGAAAGAATCACCAGGCACACGACCCACCACTGCTCCCATGCATCCATCGTGTAGCCAGCCATGAACGTTCCGGCAGGACCCAGGAACATTCCCCTGAACCCAGGCTTCTCGTCGAGAAAACTGTATCAATTTCTTTAGGAGACCAGTTTATCAATTCCATGATTTTTTAGTTTGGAGAGTAGTGCAGAGAGAGTCTCTCAAAAGTATAGACAGATGAGACAAGACAGAGGAGCACAGGCAAGGAAAATAAGGGAGAGGACAGCAGAGAAATGTGACTGCCTTCCGTGAGAGCACAGAGTAAAAAAAAATTGGAAGTTTGTAAACAAAGACATATGTAATTGGGATAAATGGCTTGAGCCCCTGTTATTCGCAGTACGAGAGGTCGTGTAAGCCTCCATGTGGTTCTCCCCATTCTAATTATTAGATGGGCAGAAGCCTTGCAGAATTTTGGATGTGCTGTGGGAAAATGGGGGGGGGGGACCTTTTAAACATCAAAAACGAAATTCAGTACATTCTCGACCTGCCCACAAAACTCCACACACTCAGTCACTTAACCCAGGAGAATTAATGGCAGGCACAAGAACATCAAGCCTGGCTGTACAACAGGGGCATGTGCTTTCGAGAATTCACACCAGGAAATAAAGTGCTCATATTATTGCCCACTTCAAGCTCAAAATTAATCACCAAATGGCAAAGGCTCTTTGAGGTCACATGGTAAATGGGGGACATCAACTATGAGGTGAAGTGAATGGATGGGGGCGGGTGCTATAAATATACCACCTCAACCTACTAAAACCTTAGAATGAAAGGGTCCCTGTGGCATTGGCATCAGTGGTTCTGGAGAGGGCTGAGCTGGGGCCGGAGGTAAAAACAAAAGTAACCACTCAAGCCACTCCAGTCCTCTGTGGAGACCACCCCTTGCTGACCCAACTCATGGAGGTTGCCAAGTTGCAAGCAGTGTTTTCTGACATGTTCTCGCCTCTTCCCAGCTACACTCACCTTATAGAACACAACACTGAGATACCCCCAGGTGTGGTGGTATATAGCCATCCATATCACTTGCCCAAACACAAGAAAGCAATGGTTCTGGATGAACTCATGGCCATGCTCAAAGTGAGAATAATCAAGGAGTCCCACAGTGACTGGAGCAACCCGGTGATCTTGGTTTCCAAGATCGATGGGTTGGTCCGGTTCTGTGTGGACTATTAAAAAAGTCAATGTGGTGTCTAAATTTGACACATACCCAATGCCTCACACTGATGAATTGCTTGATCAATTAGGCACTGATCACTTTTATTCAACACTGGATTTGACTAAGGGATATTGGCAGATCCCCTTGACTCCTCTATCCCAAGAAAAAAACAGCCTTTTCCACACCATTTGGCTGACACCAATTCATCACTCTTCCTTTCAGGTTATTTGGCACCCCCACAACATTCCAGCGGCTCATGGACAAAATCCTCCATCTACATGCCACCTATGCCACCGGTTACTTTGACAATATCATTACATATAGCAATGATTGGCTGCAGCACCTAGAACACCTTAGGGCTGTCCTGGAGTCACTGAGGCATGCAGGACTCATGGCTAACCTGAAAAGTGTTTGATTGGGTGGGTGGAAATACAGTGTCTGGGTTTCCACTTGGGTCATGGGCAGGTGCATCCCCAAATTGACAAGACTGCAGTAATTGCAGCCTGCCCAAGGCCCAAGACCAAAAAGAGGGTGTGACAGTTCCTTGGGACTGGCTGGCTACTATTGCAGATTTATACCTAACTATTTGGACATCACCAGCCTGCTGACTGATCTCACTAAAAAGGGAGCACCAGATCCAGTCCAGTGGGTTGAGCAATGCCAATAGGCCTTCACTAAAGTAAAAGCTGCACTGTGTGGGTGCCATTTTTAACTCCCCTGACTTCTCTCTTACTTTTATTTTGCAGACAGATGCATCAGAGAGAGGGCTGGGGACTGTTCTGTCCCAGTAGGTGGAGGGTGAGGAACGTCCAGTGCTGTACATCAGCCCCAAGCTCTTGATGTGAGAAAGTAAGTGCAGCACCATTGAGAAGGAGTGTCTGGCCATCAAGTGGGTGATCCTTACTCTCCGGTTCTACCTGATGGGGCACCCTTTCACCCTCTGTTCAGATCCCATCCTGCTCCAGTGACTAAATCACATGAAAGATGCCAATGCACAGATCACCTGTTGGTATCTCGCCCTCCAGCCTTTCAAATTCAAAGTGGTCCATAGGCCAGGGGCAGAGATGGTGGTGGTGGCAGACTTTGTCCCATCAGGGGTGAGTCAGCTGCAGGCCAGACGGCTCCCTGGCCTGAGTCAGGCAGTGGGGGTATGTGGCAGCGGGAGCATGGTCAAGCATTGGTTTGTGAATCAAGGGCAGGGCCAGGGAAGGTGAGTGGCAAAGTGATCACACCTGTTGTCAATTAATGTTGTGTGTGTCTGTTGTAGTGATAATGGAGCAGACAAAAGGAACCAGAGAGCAAAGAGGTGCTGTCTCCCGACCAGAGCATGTGTGTGTGTGTGTGTGTGTGTGTGTGTGTGTGTGTGTGTGTGTATGCATGCATGCATGCATGCATGCAATAAAGACAGAACATTAAGCTGAAAAGCCAAATTGCCAATAAAAAAGACTGTGTTTAACATTATTTCCTGCCTGTCTGCACTTCAGTGTTCCACCCACCCCAGGGACACACTACCCGTGCATGCTCATGATTGGTAAAGCAAGCCAGGTTTTATGGTTTGCACACACTTTCAACATATTCTCATCAGATCAGTTGGCACACAATGAAAGCAGCAGAGCAACTTCTTGAGAGATTCAACAATGACAAGATAGACATACAGGCCCTCTCTCTCTGCAATCTCCCAAGAGCTTCATATGGTCCAGATGGACTAGAACTAAAGCAATGCTTCAGCCTGCTGTACACCCTCATATGAAAAATACAATCAAAATATAAGCGAGAGGGTAAAAGCTTTAACACTTAGACAAAACAGTCAAGATGCACACATCTTGCGGTTATGAAAGGCTTGCTGTAGTAAATGTTATTGCTCCTTAAACTAAAAGTCATCTTGTTAAACCACAAGTGCCAACTGCATCAGGAATAGGCAATGCCTCCTGTCAGTTCAGAGAACTGTGCACTGTGCAGTTCCTCAGATGTGTCAGACACCCATCCTGGTAGTTTAAAGGGCAACATACCCAGGGTTAAGAGGGATGCAGGGTTTTTTTTTTTTTGGTCTTTTTTGGTCTGGTTTAAAAAGAAATGCAGCTAAAAAGAAAATCATGTGCATTATGGTCAACAGACTAAGAAAAAGAAGAAAAATACCTATTTCCAATGACTGAACATTTTGTGCATCCATCTTTTTGTGTGGTGCTTGAGAAACTGTTGGACTGGAAATTTTGCTGAGACTTGGCATCCCTGAAAAAAACTTGAAGTGGCCCAGTTAAGGAGATTCTCATGATACCTGAACTATGTTCAATATTTTACAATTTACAATGATTGACACCTTCATACAGTGTTTATATCCTGTATATTATTCTAGAATAGGGAGGTGCAGAGTGTTGGTTTAGTTACTCTTAAGCAACACAATGCAGGACACATTTAATGTGAGAGCAAGTAAAAATCTATTTAATCAAGATGGCTTAAGTTGCAGCAATATTTAATTTGGTACATTTACATATTGGAAGTTGTCAAAACTCTGGATGAAGCCAGTGGTAACCATCCATGAAAAAGTGAGAACTGAGTTGAGTTGAATTGAGAAGGTTTAATATTGTATTTTTTTTTTAAAATTCCAGCACATCAAGAATTTCAGGGTTCTCCCAAGAAATGTATCCAAAGATTCACCTCAGTTGCTGGGGCATTTCCCATTCCTCTTCATGTACTGATCAATTTCAAAGAAGACACCAAGAACTATGAACACAGCCCTTGAGTTAGAAAGTGAAGGAGACCCTTGACCAATGCATTCCAGCCTGATATTATACATGTCCTATCTGATTAAGTTCAAGAAACTTCAACTGAAAGACAAAAGTGACTTGTCATTGCTCTGTACATAGGCAGCATTTGTTAACTCATTGAAAGTCAGACAGTACGTTTCACGTTTCAAGGTTCAAGGTTTCTTTGTCATCAGCAACTGTATATATGTTCATAGTGAGATGAAACAGTATATCTCCATGTACCATGGTGCCAAAGAGCAGCATACAAGAAAGTACAATGTGCACATTTTGCATGTTAGTATAGAGTGCAAGACAAAAACCATGTTAGACAGTGCAACAGTGAAGGAAGCTGATTTGCTCAGACCATCCAAAGAATGCACCAAACAATGTGAATGTGAAAAACACAAGTTCAACACTGAAATAAGTGCAAAGAACAAGTGGAAAGTCAACTGCAGCATTTAAGTAGTTAAGTCCATTCCAATGTAGCATTATAATAGGAATAGGCTCCAACCTTCTCTTGAAAAAAAAATGAAACAGAAGTGCATAACACAATGTTCAGCCCATAATAATTCTATTACTCAAATTAAGACCTATCTCATTCCAAACTGAGGCAAAGCACTAATGTTCTATTCAACAATGGAAAAAAAAAGATTTGGAAAATGGATACCAGTAATAGAGATTTGCTCTTAGTAGCTTTGGGACAGAGAGAGAGAGAGAGAGAGAGAGAGAGAGAGAGAGAGAGAGAGAAAAGTTCATTTAGTTGGGGTCCATGAGACACTGCTTTCACAAAAATCTCTTCTTGTCATTTCAGACATCCTGCCACTATAATAATAATGTTACCACTTTGATTTGGTCAAAATGCCTGAAATCTTCCTAGAATACACTAAACTGACATTGATGAGCATTGCTTTACACTCAGAAAGTTTAATCAAGTTCATCTTGAACCAACACTCTGCTCCTATGTCACTAGCATAATGCTAGTGGTGCCAACCACTATATTATTTAAGTTAGCAAACAATAGAAATCTGCCATTTCTGCTGGTACTACTGCTGATCAGTGTGATCCCTGACTCACTGTCCTAGTCTATCAGAAACTGAGAGCTGTGGTAGATCAAGAAGAAGCTCATCAGTTACTGTTTTATTAAAAATCTTTAACCAAAAGTTTCTTATTACATTACAGTACAGGTATTTAGCAGATGCTCTTATCCAGAGCAAAGTACAACATACCCAGAGAAGTCTGGGGAGGAGTTGGGGGTTAGGTGCCTTGCTCAAGGGCACTTCAGCCATTCCTGCTGGTCCAGGAAGTCAAACCAGCAACATTTGGGTCCCAAAGCTGCTTCTCTAACTTTTAGGCCTTGGCTTAGAAGACAATGTAGCAGATAAATTACCCAGCAGATTAAGTTGTTTGTTCTTCCCTATCTTTTTTTTCCTTTTTGATCTAAATAAGAAAGTAGTAATGGTGAATACATTGCCTAAAATGACATCAAATCCTTAATAATGGCTTTATATCATAACAGTATTTCTCTACATTCATCTCCATTCAACTGTCCTTTGCAGACTGTGAACCAGAAATGCTAAGTTGTTTTAGGCATAAAAACAAGCATGCAACTTGCACATTGTGAACAAAATTGGTGTATAAGTATTAACACACAATTTCAGCACAATTTAAGTGTACTTCTCCTCATGCATATGGATTTTGGAGAGGATTGAGCAAAAAATGGGAAGTTGGCACAAAAACAAGGTGTAGAGTAAATAAATGAAGCTGATTACATATTCCATTTGATGTACTAAACTTTGGGCAATTAGCAGTAGCCAGTTTTGCATGTCATTTTATTTGTCTCCTAAAATCAAATGTAAATTACCATCACATTTATTGCTTGAAGCATTATATAGGGTTTCCCAGGTGGAGTGTCTTCCTCCATTGTTTTTGACAGTTAGTATGGCATTTTAAAAATTCTTTTTAAAGATTTAATGAAATGAGGCAAGGTATTATAGTTCGGGGGTGAGTTTCCCGATAATGTTACACTTTAGGGCTAAAGAACAAGTTTAAAGATGCTCTTAAGCAACGGACATTCTGTACATGGCTTTCCTGAATGCACTCATAAGGACTCTTAAGAGCAACTTTGCAATGTGCATCCTTGCTAAAGGCATTATCCATCCATCCATTATCTGTAACCGCTTATCCTGTGCAGCATAACAGGCAAACTGGAGCCTATCCCAGCTATGGGCAAAAGGTGAGGTACATCCTGGACAAGTCACCAGATCATCGCAGGGCTGACACACAGAAACAAACAACCATTCACACTCACACCTAGTTTAGAGCCACCAATTAACCTAGCCTGCATGTCTTTGGACTGTGGGGGAAACCGGAGGAAACCCACGCAGACACAGAGAAAGCATGCAAACTTCACACAAAAAGGCCCCCATCAGCCACTGGGCTTGAACCCAGAACCTTCTTGCTGTGAGGTGACAGTGCCAACCACTACACCACCATGCTGTTCCACTAAAGGCATTAGTAATTGCTAAATCTGGTCAATGAGATCACATGGTGTTCATTTTTTACTAAAAACCAGTGAAATATAAAGTGCTTAAAATATGTTAATGTCCAAAATTTTGCTTAGGACAGATCATCATTAGCCCAATGTCAGCATCCCCTTTCTCTTCTCTGGTGACTCCTTTCGTGCACCACGAGTCCTATATGAGAGTGGTAGATCCAATGAGAGATGTCATAAGGGTGTCCATCACCTGGTTCTAGGTGTTGTTGCTGCTGTTGATGTCGTCTTCTTCTTTTCTCCATCCATTGAGCTCACTGAGTCTCAAAGAAACTTGCCTCCTCAAAAATTGTTTTCCACCAGGATGATCTGCTCCTGATTGTAGGTCAGAAGGACTGATGCTGAAGGCAGTTATGGCTGCTTTGATGTGGTCCTTATAGTGTTTCTGAAGACATCCCTGGGGGCCTTTCCCATTCCAGAGTTTGCCGTAGAGCAGGACTTTGGGAAGATGTGCATCAGACATATGAAACACATAGCCAACCCACCCAAGTTGGAATGAGAGAAGCATGCACTCGATGCAGGAACAACTTGTTCTTTGAAGGATCTCAATGTAAGGGATGTGATCTTCCCAGGAAAGTCCAATAATTTTCTGCAGGGACTTAATGTGAAAAATCTCCATTGATCCATCCATCCATTATTAATAGCCACTTATCCTGTTCAGGGTCATGGGCAAGCTGGAGCCTATCCCAGCTGACTATGGGTGAGAGGTGGGGTACACCCTGGACAAGTCATCAGGTCATTGCAGGTTTGACACATAGAGAAAAACAACCATTCACATTCACACCTAAGGTCAATTTAGAGACACCAATTAGCCTAACCTGCATGTCTTTGGACTGTGGGAGAAACCGGAGCACCCAGAGGAAACCCATGCAGACACGGGGAGAACATGCAGACTCCACACAGAAAGGCCCGAACCCATGACCTTCTTTCTGTGAGGCAACAGTGCTAACCACTACACTACCATGCCACCCTGTGAAACGTTTCAAGGCCTCAAATGTGCCGCCTGTAGGGATTCTAGGCTTCACAGTCATAGAGAAGGGTAGAAAAGAAAAGTGCTTTGTACACAGCTATCTTTGTCTTCATCCTTAGGACCTGATTGAAAAAGATGCACTCCTAAAGCCAAGCCAAGAAGCCTTTATTTGTCATATATACACTCAAGCACAGATTTAAACACACAGTGAAAGTCCTCCTCTGCATTTAACCCATCTGAAGCAGTGAACGCACACATGCACACACAAGTGAGCAATGAGCACACACACACATACCCAGAGCAGTGGGCAGCTATGATACAGTGCCTGGGAAGCAGTCGGGGGTTAGGTGCCTTACTCAAGGGCACTTCAGCCCAACCTGAGGCCATGGCTGCCCCATGTTAACCTAACCACATATCTTTGAACTGTGGGCAAAACCAGAGTACCAGGAGGAAACCCACGCAGACATGGGGAGAACATGCAAACACCACACAGAAAGGCCCCCATCGGCCACTGGGCTCGCATCCAGAACTTTCTTGTTATGAGGTGACAATGCTAACCACTACACCACCATGCCACCCATGATACCCAAAGGGGTGAGAAGAGTTACTCAAGTGATGGCAGATTTTTTTGTCCAGTTGACAATTGTCAGAAACCATGCTGCCAAAGTGGGCGAAGGAAGACGTATTGAGGACAGTGTCATTTCCTAACTTCAAAAGTGGGTGTATAGCAGTGTTGGGATCATAGTGGAGTTTCAGTCTTTATCCTGCTCATTTCCTGGCCAGTATGCCTGTAGGATCCGTGAAGTACCTGGGTGAGGTGTTGAAATGGAGGATACCCATGGGTCATGGCCCTTGCATCGTTGGTGAATTGGAGCTCATAAATGACAGTGGAGCTAGTTTTTGAGAAGGACTTCAGACAAGGAAGCTTGAACAGACTGCCATCAAAATGGTAGGAGATCCTGATACCATCGTCCATATTCAGGGAAGCCCTGGAAGTTAGTGTCACCACCACTAGGTACACATTGAAGAGGATAGGTCCTAAAATGCATCCTTGCTTAACTCTGACCTCGACTGGGAATGGGTCAGAGGTGGATCTGGCATGATTGATGAAGACAGTCATGTCAGTGTAAGTCAGCTGTGTCAGCTGCTTGAGAAGAGCCAGAAACTTGGGAGGACAGCTGAATCTGTCCATGATTTTCCACAAGATGTCACGGCTCACAGTATCAAATGCTTTCACTAGATCTATGAAGGCGAAATTGATCAGTTGTTGTTCCTGTCCTTTTTCCAGCAGGAGCCAGGCCACAAAAAGCATGCCCACGGTGCTCCTGCCCATGTGGAATCCACTTTGAGACTCAGGAAGAACGTGGTTGACAAAATGCTTCAAAAGAAGAGACAGCATAATGCGAGTGAGAACTTTCCCGGCAACATCAAGCAGTGTGATTCCCTTACGGTTGCTGCAAATGCTCTTGTTTTCTTTCTTCTTGAATATTGTAATAATTGAAGAATATTTCCATCTCTGAGGGATGATGGATTACCACCAACAGAAAAGCAGAAGAAAGTGCAGATAGGCTTTTAAAGATTCACCACCATACTTATACAGCTCACCAGGTATCCCATCGGGGCCTGGGGACTTGCAATTCTTGAGTTGATGGTGGTACAGCATTCTGTAAGTGTTGGCTTGCAATCTAGTTCAATGATGGGGGGGGGGGGGGGGTAGTTATTCAACAATCGGGGTTCATGCAACTGAGCAGTTCACTAAAGCGTTCAGCCCATCTTGCCAAGATCTTGTCCATGCACTTGAAGAGCATTGTTCCATCTTTGGACTTGAGAGGAGCAATTTTATGGCATGTCAGTCCATAAATGCTTTTCACAGCATCCTAGAACTCATGGAGGTTGTTGTTATCCATTAATTTTTGGATAGTCTTTGCTTTGTCAGTCCACCATTGGTTCTGCAAATGGGGTAGACATTGCTAGCATTCGTGTGCAGTGTCAGTAACAGCATTGAAAACCTGAGTTCAGAGCAGCCTCCAAACATGGCTGCTCCAGACTACACTTCCCAAGAGCCACAGCGTCCCCCGTCACCAGAATTCTAATCACTTCACCAGTCTCCAATTACTCCGCAATCACCATCCCTACTTAAGCTCAGCTCTCACAAGCTGACTTCATGACGTATCATTCTCTGTCCTGTACCTGACTTTACCAATCCATTTATTTACTGACTGACTTTCTGCTAAAGACCTTTGCTCCTGTTTTCTTCTGACTTCGTCTTCTAGTCTGCCCTGCACTGCGCTGTTCGCCGATTGATCGGCCCACACCTGTTTCCTGACTACGATTCCTGATTCACATTTTGGCTTGATCTGCAGGTTGCACCATATCCGCTATCCTCTGCATTTGCACCCATAAGTGCCTTTGATTTGACAGGATACTTTGCCATCATGGATGCAGCAGACTTCAATCCATGTGCAGGGGCATCTCTTAGGAGAGTACCAGCAGATGATCAGTGCTCTCAACACCAGGATGTCACAGCTCACTGCTGTGGTGTTGCAGGCCACCCGCGCATGCCTCTAATCACCTGCAGGTGCACCTAGAAGCATTCCTCTGCCTGAAAAATTCTCCAGGGAGGTTTCCAATTGCAAGGGATTCCTCCTCCAATGTTCTCTATACTTCTTGGCACTCACTGGAGTTACCAATGAGCACAAGATCTCCCAGTTCATTGGTCTTCTCACTGGTAAGGCTCTCCAGTGGGCAAGCGCTGTCTGGTGGCATGGGGGTGAACACACTACATCCTATGACCATTTCCTGGAGTTATTCACAAGAGTCTTTGACCAGTGACCTGAGGGTATAGAGGTCGGAGAAAGCCTATTGACAATCCGACAGTGAGAAAGGAGCATTGCAGGGTATGCACTGGATTTCCACACCCTAGCCACCAGCAGAGGCTGGAATGAGCCAGCCATGAAAGCCACATTTCAACAAGGTTTACATCCAGAAGTGCTCAGCGAGCTAATATGCCACAATAAACAACTCTCT
Organism: Notarius quadriscutis; assembly: GCA_026167865.1. Lineage (NCBI taxonomy): Eukaryota > Metazoa > Chordata > Actinopteri > Siluriformes > Ariidae > Notarius > Notarius quadriscutis. The sequence goes on along the minus strand of JANZLB010000023.1, from coordinate 14,530,854 downwards.
CTGGGTTCTCTCATTAACCTGGCCATCCGCCTGGATCACCTCCTCTGCAAATAACCCCCACTAAAACTATCTCCAGCTTCCTCTCCCAGCACGAACCCCGGAACTCCCATAGAAATTTCACATACATGACTGCAAAGGTCAGAGAGGGATAGAAGAAGACGGGAGGGCCTCTGCTTCTACTGGAGGGAGGCTGGTCATCAGATCTCAAGGTGCTTTACTCGGCCTCAGTGGGACCATCAGCCAAGCAAGGCTACCAGCCCTATTAACCTGGTGAGTCCAGAAATGTCTTGCAACTCACAATCTTTCCAAGTACCAGTATTATTAAAGCTACCAGACTCGACCCATGTACCTTCTGCCTTCATTGGCTCAGGGCCGAGAGAAACTTTATAAACAGTGCTATCATACAGAGGTATCAACTCACAACCCACACACTTCTGAAATCCATCAAATTAAAGGCCATTGACAGGGAACCCATAGGTGAAGGACTGGTCTTGATGCAAACAACTCCCCTTGAGATTCAAGTAGGAGCCATTCACACAGAGCACATAACTCTCCTTGTCACCCTAACTTCACATCATGACCTAATACTAGGATATCCATGGCTACAACTCCATGACCCTCTAATCTCCTGGCAACAATGGGACATTCTTCAGTGGTCTCCTTCCTGTTTGCAAAACTGCTTGAAACTTCTCCAGCTCACACTCTCATCCACTTCAGTAGAAAACCCTCAGCCAGATTCCCTCAACAATATCCCAGCTTGTAATCTGGACTTAAGGGAGGTATTCAGCAAAGGGAAAGCCTGTGGTCTGCCTCCTCACTGTTCCTATGACTGTGCTATCAACCTCCTCCCAGGTACGACTCCTGGGATCTACCCTTTGTCTCTAGTGAAACAAGCAGTGATGGAAGAGCATGTACAAGAAGCTCTGCAGCAGGGCTGAATCCAACATTCAACATCTCCAGCCTCGGCAGGGTTTTTCTTCGTTGAAAAAAAAGGAGGGGGTCTTCAGCCATGTATAGACTATAGAGGCCTGAACCAGATCACAGTAACCAGATCTCTATCTACTCCAACTGGTACCTTCAGCCCTAGAACAACTCAGGTCGGTGAAGATATTCTCTAAACTCAACCTTCACAATGCTTACAATCTAGTCAGGATCCATGAGGGTGATGAGTGGAAGACCACTTTTAGCACTACCACGTGTCACTTTGAATATTTGGTCATGCTTTATGGCCTTTCTTGAGCACCCACTATCTTCCAGTGCCTCATCAATGACATGCTCAGGGACATGTTGGAGATGTTCATTATCACTTATATTAATGACATTCTGATTTACTCCCCAGATGAGGACACCCACCATGAGCACATTAGATCCATGCTGTCTTGCCTGTTCCAACACCACCTATATGTTAAAGCAGAAAAATGTGAGTTTCGTGTCAGCCAGATCTCATTCCTGGGCGACATTATCAGCTCAGAGGGAATGAGTATGGATCAAGTCAAGGTCCCTGCAGTGACATCATGACCAACTCCCACTTCTGCCAAGGAGCTGCAATGCTTTCTGGGGTTCACCAACTTCTACCACCGCTTCATCCACGGCTTCAGCTCTATCGCAGCCCCTCTCAGTATTCTCCTGAAGAATGGACCCTGAGCTCCTGGCTGTCAAGCTGGCCCTAGAGGAGTGGAGGCACTGGCTGGAGGGTGCAGTGCACCCATTCATGATCCTGACAGACCACAAAAACCTGGAATATTTGAGGACAGCTAAGCGGTTGAACCCCTGTCAGGCCAGATGGGCCCTGTTCTTCACCAGATTTCAGTTCACCATTTCCTATCGCCCAGGTTCCAGAAACACCAAGACTCACACTCTCTCCAGAATCCACATATCCTCATCTCAACCATCCGAACCTAGCATTACGTCTGCCCGAATGCTTTCTGCAAGCCATAATGTGGGATATTGACAGAGAGATCAGACAGGCTCAGCCCACAAGCCCATCAGAAAACTGCCCTCTGGGCCTTTTGCACCTTCCACCCAGACTTGGAGGCAAACTGATCTCCTGGGCATACTCCTCTCTTGCCACCAGACATCCAAGCAGCCATCATACGTGCCAGCTCCTCCAACACAAATATTGGTGAGAGAATATCATCTCAAACATCAACCACTATTTCTCATCATGCTCTGCCTGTGCTCAAGCCAAGATCCCCAGAGTTCCTCCAGCTGGTAAACTATGTCCTCTCCCAGTACCCCAGTGGCCCTTGTCACACATCACCCTTGACTTCCTCACTGACCTACCTCAGTCTCAAGGTAACACTATCATCCTGGTCATAATTGGCAGGTTCTCCAAAACCCTCAGACTCATCCTACTACCAGGTCTTCCTACAGCATTTGAAACTGCTGAACTACTATTCAATCATGTTTTCCATTACTATGGTATACCCGAAGACATTGTCAGTGACCAGGCTCCCCAGTTCATATCACAGCTATGGTCTAGGTTCATGGACAGACTGGGAGTATCAGTTAACCTCACCTCTGGATATCATCCACAGTCCAACGATCAAGCAGAACAGGCAAATCAAGAAGTGGGCTGCTTCCTTCCACATATACTGCATGAAGAACCAGAAGGATTGGGTACGTTTCCTTCCATGGGCCGAGTATGCACAGAACTCTCTCAGATATTCAGCCACTCAGTTAACCCCATTTCAGTGCATACTTGGATACCAACCCCTACACTTTCCATGGAATGACACTCCCATACAGATCCCAGCCATCAACTCCTGGTTCCAAAAGAGTCAACAAATTTGGGAGGAGGTACATCAAAGAATGGAGGGAGCAAACATTAGTACAAACACTATGCTGATAAGCACAGAAGCGCCACTCCAGAATATGCCCCAGGTGAGAGAGTATTGGTGTCCATGAAAACCCTCAGAGCTCCAAACTCCTACAGAAAGTTATAAGCCAAGTTCATTGGTCCATTCAAGATCTTACACAGGGTCAATGAGGTCTCCTACAGGCTCGCACTTCCCTGTCACAGCAAGATGGTGCCAACCTTCCATGTATCATGCCTCAAACCTTCAATCCAAGATCCTCTAGCCTCAGACACACCCACCCAAGAAAACCCCTCCCCAGACATCGACTGTGAGCCCATTTACCAGGTAAATGAGATCCTCAACTCTTGGGAGGAGTTGAGATCCTCAACTCTCTGGGGGGGGGGGGTGTTCTATCAGTAACAGCATTGAAAACCTGAGGTCAGAGCAGCCTCCAAACATGGCCGCTCCAGACTACACTTCCCAAGAGCCACAGCACCCCGTCACCAGAATTCTAATCACTTCACCTGTCTCCAGTTACCCTGCAATCACTGTCCCTACTTAAGCTCAGCTCTCACACATTGACTTCACAAAGTATCATTCTGTGTCCCATACCTGACTTTACCAAGCCATTTATTTACTGACTGACTTTCTGCTAAAGACTGCTTTTCCTGTTTTCTTCTGATTTCGTCTTCTCATCTGCCCTGCACTGCGCTGTTCACCAATCGATTGACCCATGCCTGTTTCCTGGCTATGATACCTGATTCACATTTTGGCTTGATCTGCAGTTTGTGCCATACCCACTCTCCCCTGCAATTGCACCCGTAAATGCCTGCAATCTGACATGCAGCAAGTTTTCCACAATTCATGATTCCTAGAGGTAGGATGGGATAGATACTGGTCATGGACCTTGTTTTGTTTTTCAGGAAATTATAAATATCTTCTCAGGCATCATCAAACCAGTCCTTGGACAGACAAAGATTAACACCAAAAACTTCAAAGACAGTGGCAGATACTGCCAATACAAATTAGTCATATATTTGCTCCAGGTAGCTTCAGGACTTTCTGGGGAAGGAAGACAGTTAATGGCTTTGGTGAGCTCACTCTGAAAATGCAATCAAGTCTCAGGGTTACAAAGGGCTTTCGTATTGAGGTGCTTGTTTCCCTGGATTTTCCTTGTAGGAGGATGGATGGACATATGCATTTTGGAGCGAAACAAATGATGGTCCATCCAACATTCCATACCTCTCCTTGCTCAGGTCAGTAAGACATATTTAATGTGGGAATAAATTAGGGCTAAAATTAGCTCACGTTTAAAGTCTTTAATTTTCTGTAAAGCTGTTTTGCAACAATGTGTGTTGTTAAAAGCACTATACAAATAAACTTGACTTGACTTAACTTGACTTTAATGTGCTCTCTGTGTATGATCACATACAGTGGTGCTTGAAAGTTTGTGAACCCTTTAGAATTTTCTATATTCTGCATAAATATGACCTAAAACATCA
>JANZLB010000023.1:14080817-14093630 GCA_026167865.1 Notarius quadriscutis | reverse complement strand
AATAAACATTTGAAATATATCAGTCTGTGTGTAATGAATGAATATAATATACAAGTTTCACTTTTTGAATGGAATTAATGAAATAAATCAACTTTTTCATGATATTCTAATTATATGACCAGCACCTGTATATTGGGTATTGTAGTGGTATTTTATCACATTTGGGTGAAGAATACCACACAATACTCTTCTAATTTTTGCTTTCCTCTCCTTTCTTGCACAGGAAAGAGGTTAAAAAGATTTATTTTTCCTTGCCTGTTAGCAATATGATAGTGGTATTTTGCCACATTTGGGTGGTAAAGACCACAGAAGATTAGGTGGCCATGGGTATTTACAGTAATAAACAGCCTCATATAACAGCAAATAAGATTTTGCTTATTTCGAGTCATAAAACTCACAAAGAAATGCATTTTGCTCTTGAATTTTATCAAGCCTCAGCCTGATGGTTTATTTGAACCGAAACATTGCAACAGAAGGCTTGATTCGTATTAGAAATGGTCAATGCACGACATAGGGGATGGCATACGAATCCCCAAGAATGTCACAAGAGACTAAATTGCTATAGAGCATAATTTTTTGACACTGAAGTTTCCCGATTCAGAGATTATTCTTTTGATTGCAAATTCCAACTCTGGACCCACCAGAGGCAACTACTTACTTTTATTTATTTATTTAAATTGTAACCGCCACTGTTTGAGGGGTTACCACTTTAAAGGTGCAAATTGTTGTTTTATTTTGACACAAACAACAATTAAGATGAAAAAACAGAAATCTGGAGTGTGTATAGGTATTCACTGCTAAGTCAATACTTTGTAGAGCCACCTTTTGCTGGAATTACAGCTGCAAGTCTCTTGGGGTATATCTCTATTAGCTTAACATATCTAGCTACTGGGATTTTTGTCCATTCCTCTAGCCAAAACTGCTTCAACTCCTTCAAATTAGATGGGTTGTGTTGGTGTACAACAATCTTCAAGTTATGCCACAGATTCTCAACTGGATTGAAGTCAGGTCTTTGATTAGGCCATTCCAATACATTTAAATGTTTCCCTTTAAACCACTCCAGTGTGGCTTAAGCAGTATGTTTAGGGTCATTGTCCTGCTTGAACGTGAACCTTCATCCCAGTCTCAAACCTCTGGCCAACTCAAACAGGTTTTCCTCCAGATATTTCCCTGTATTTAGTGCCATCCATCTTTCCTTCAAGCCTGACCAGCTTTCCTGTACCTCCAGATGAAAAATATCCCCACAGCATGATGCTGCCACCACCATGCTTAACTGTAGGAATGGTGTTCTCAGGGTGTTGGGTTTGCTAAGTCAAGTTTATTTTTATAGCACTTTTAACAATGGACATTGTCACAAAGCAGCTTTACAGAATTTTAGTGACTTTAAACATGAGTTAATTTTATCCCTAGTCTATCCCCAATGAGCAAGCCTATGGCGATGGTGGCAAGGAAAAACTCCCTCAGACGACATGAGGAAGAAACCTCAAGAGGAACCAGACTCAAAAAGGAATCCATCCTCATTTAAGTGATTACAGATAGCATGATTATAACATTTTTAACAGTTTTAACATGAAGTCTGTTTCACTGATGTTATAAACTGTTCACTGATGGAAACTTGAGTGCAAAACTATTTATGACAACTGCAGTTCTAAAGTTAGCAAGTCAACTGTAGCCCTCAGCCATAAAAACATTACTCTTAGTGTCCAGAGTGTCCTCCAGGTGTGACTTTCAACTGTCCATATGGGGCCTTCCTCCACAGAAGCAATGTGATGAGACTCCAACCAGACATAGGGCGTCAGGATGGATCAGGCAGGTCCAAGGAGCAGAAGAGGTCAGGATCTCGATCTCAGGATTGACATGTAACTCAGAGGGATGGGGGGTAGAGAAAAGAAAACACACACTTCAAAGTTCCTCAAACTGCAATTTAAGTCTGGTTTTTTTTGTCTTCTAACAGCAGCATTGTCACATGAATGAAAGCCATTTCTAAACATCACATGCATGCTACTATATGTGCAGTAAATATTTGTTTACTTCAACAATTAATTGAGGATCTTTGGTGTTGACTTTGTAGCAAAATTCAGACCGCTTGCACCAATTTACAAGAAGAAAATGAAAATGTTCCTATTTGGAAAAAGATAGCAGTAAGACTCAGTTATGAGCTGTATAAGTGTTTAAGAGTAAACGACAGAGTTTACTCAAAGGATTTGCTGAAATAAAATGGAAATGAATGCACTTAACCTTGCTAACAGCCATTTTTAAAAGTACAGCCACGTTATCATGATTATGCTTAGCCAGCAAGAGCAGTGGCTATGTAGGAATCCTACCATAAAAATAACAAGTTAAGACATGCTAACGTGTGGAACCTCCTGCTTTGTGCTATTTAAAAAGCTAAGTATTTAACAGATACTGGAACAGTTTGATTCAAGTCAAACCACAGAGTGTTTATCACTTACAGTATAAGTGGTTCAAAAGACGCTGAAGGCTAATGGTATTAGTCAGCTAAGCAATGAGTCAGAATCTCTCTCTCTCTCTCTCTCTCAGGTGTATCCATGGCTACCATAGCCATTCAGGTTGTTGAAGAAAGACGTGTGTGGGTGAGGTGTTATCCAGAGCTGCAGTGAATGGGAGCAGATGAATGAATTTAGTCATGTTACTGAAGGCACCCAGGTATACAATTCAATTGCATTCAAAGATCAGAATTTAGATTTAATGTCACATGTGACATCATCTAATGTCAAGAATGAGACTCCCGTGGCACAAGTTTTGTTCACTATATTCATCTACCTATTCAGCCTAACCCAAAGCCCTGGGGCAAATGAAGATGTTTTGAAAGTAAAGACAATACTAGACTGAATGTGAGTGTGAATGGTTGTCTGTGTCTATGTGTCGGGCCTGGGATGACCTGGCGACTTGTCCAGGGTGTACCCCGCCTCTCGCCCGTAGTCAGCTGGGATAGGCTCCAGCTTGCCTGCGACCCTGTAGGACAGGATAAGCAGCTACAAATAATGGATGGATGGATGGAAAATAGTAGACAATTATGTGACATCCTGACATAACGTATCTACAAATTCCCCACTGAGTCACCAGGCTACAGTTAAGTTTTAATAATTGGGTCTTTTTTGTTTGTTTGAGCAAAGCCTATTTTGTCCTCCCACATCTCACATATTGATATATTAGGTATTAGTGTTTGAATCAATGTTTTGTGAACCAGGTGATGACATTCCCTGGGTCCATATAGTAGTCAACAACATGTTTCAGGTGCTATGGTGAAATATTTATTAATTAATCAATTACCAGTAACCTCTCTCACACTCTGTGTCTGTCACACTTCAGCAGCTTTAGCATTCAACTGAATTCAGCAATGTGTTGTGCTGTTGCTGGAGTCGAAATGTATTTTGGATGCTTTCAGAACCATAAACATCATAAAGGTGATACATAACAACTATGTTCAAGCACTATGTTTAGAACAGGACAACAGAGAACTTGATGGGGGGAAATAGAAGGAAGATTTTCATTTTCATGGTACCAGGGGCACTGTGACATGTTTCCAAGCAAAACCAGCATGTTCTGTGTCAAACAGGAGAGAAATGCTGCTGCTGTTGTTGTTGCTGCTTAAAGAGAAATGGATGAATTTTGTCAGAATTTTGTATTTCTCAGTTAGAAATGTTGCAGAAAAGGATACATATTCACTCTCTTGCAAAATTTGCATAGGAGAGAGAGAGAGAGAATGTCAGAATGACGACTTATTACCTTATTTACCAGGACACATGCAATATTCATGCCTTTAATGCTGCCATTGAGCAGGAGTGTAATGTGTTATGCTGAGTCAATAACTAACACACACACACACACACATTAAGAAATGTCTGCTTGGTTGATGTGTTGATGTAGGCAGAGTTTAAACAGTTCGACATATGGAACCACCTACACACTGGTACAATCATCAAGAAAGTGAAAATACAGTGATTGTGATGTGCTATATTTATGATGATCATGATTCCTTATGTGCCAGTCCAACACCCAAAAGTTATCAGAAGTAAAAGACCTCCGTCAGTTCTGATACAGGAAAGTGAGAGCAGATGTGGACCAGACACCGCTGTCTGGCATGGGGATATACCATTCCTTTGAAGGCTAGACATGAATAATAGATCAGAGACTAGAGAGGTTTCTTGTGGTGGAGTTTCCCCCCAGCATTTTCTATGACTTGGGTTTTACAATCTTACATGTGATCGACAAAGACAGGTATGTCTAATGCATTGAAATGTTCAGTTTTCTTTCACCATTTCCACTGAAAAAGCTTTTAGGATGATCTAAAGTGAACAATAACGTGTCTATTCTTATTAATGACGTTGACACTAAGTCAAGATCATAATCATACAGTGTAAAGGACAGGGTGTTTTCTGTCTTACTTTTCTTTTTACACATTATTCTGTCTCATGTACTGCATTCATGTTGAGATCTGATCTGATCCTTACTGAAGTGAACAGTTTAATGTAAGAAGAGTGGTTATGAAGCTGCTTTGGAAAGTTACTCACCCAGTTTGTTTAAATCTTGGGTTTGGGTTTTATTTCATTAGATTAGTCAAAAGTATGGTCCAAGAAATATATTCAGATATTGAATCTTAAAAAGCTGGATTAAATAACGTTTGAACTATATGAATCTGGATGAAATGACTTGCTGAAGTTGAAATTTGAGATTTTACAAATCCCTGTGTTTTTTTTTTTTTTACCTTAAAATCCTACGTGTCTGGCCCTTTAAGAGCAGTATCCACCATAGAGAAACATCTGGTTGTTGAATGAAACCCAGCCATTCATAAATACAGGAAAGGGGCTCGCTGCTATTGGCTGCCCGTGGTCTCGGGCGGGCTTAAGTGATTTGAGAACGCCGATTGGTCGGTGTCATGAATGGCATGCTGGAATAGCCAATCAGCACGCATTGTGGTGGTAGGCACCAGTTCTGGGCTAAGCAGGCGATTCCATTGAGAAATTTTTCAGTCTGGCAGAGATTACTGAGCGCGCAGCAAAGCGTGCTTTTCTTGGGAGTTAATAAATTGTTGTTTTGATTTTTTTTTTTAAACATTTAAAAGGGTTAAAGCATCGAAGGGTGAGTACGTTTGCATGTACTATAATGTAGATTATCAAGGTTTAGACACAATACTTGCAATAGTGGTTTTGTTTCTTAGATTTTTTTTTTTTTTGCAAAGTTTAAAATCTACATTTTGTTTATCTCTTGGTCGCGATTCCGCCATTTTCTTTGCGCGAGTCTCGTGCCACCATTTTCTCGTTGTTTTCTCGCGCTAGTTTGTTTTCTTTTGGTTGTGTTTTTAATACGTGAGGTAATCTGCGTGTTTCCTGATGCATGTGGTCTTAAATCAAACTCCTTTTCCTCCTGCTGTGCTTGTGCTGCAGAGTGTGTCGAGATTTGTATGAATGGAGCAGGTTTTTTTTTTTTTTCCTCGCGCAGAGCCAGAAGGATCAAATTTCACTTCATTGAGGAAAACAAGGGGAGGAGAAATGGAGAGAGGGGGAGGGGCGGGACTGAACTTCTTGAACTTAGTCTCGTAGAGTTATTAACCCGTTCCTGTACTTTTTTTTTTAACAAGTCGTTAAAAGTTTAACTGTATGTTTATGCACGCGCTTGTATTTATATGGAGGGCGGAGCCTGCTGTTTGCAGCCTGTGTTTATACTCACATCCGTTTCATAATCTAGATCACAGGAAGCAATAACAGTCAATGATAGTTGTTTAATTGCATCCTATTTTAGTGCACAGCTTGCCAAGATTGCAGTGTTTTCTTGGATTCATGGCAGGATAATATACTGCTTGCGTCAGGGGAAAAAAAAAAAAAAAAAGTGCACGCACGCATGCACGCGCGTGTGTCGTTCACGAACGAATCGGCTCTTTTACGGAACGCTGGTTGAGAGTCGACTCAGGAAAGGTGAGATGTGTTTGAGTGGTGAGGGATAATAATGATGAAGATAAAATAGTTTAAAAATGACTGATGAAAATACCACAAACTCAGTTTTGTAGGAAAATGGCAATGGAAGTTTGGAAACTGAAAGAGTTGACTTTTTTTTTTTGGTGAGCCAAATGATCCGGTTCACTGAAAAGAGCCGGAATTCCCTCACGACCCAGAAATAAAGCCATAAAGCTACCAAGCTACTTTTTTTTCTTCTTGTATCTGGGGTTTGTTTCTCTCTCTCTCTCTCTCTCTCTCTCTAGGATATAAATATGCACTTTGTTCATGTTGTAAAGTGAAAGCTACACACAAAAGCTGTATCTCTAATGGACAAGAACATTGAGAGTGAATGAGGTGAAATTTGTCCTTCAAGTGGTACATAAACCACAAGTCTCATTGTCTTGTGTGATCATATAAAATCCTCATCTCTACTGTGAAATGTAAATGGTGTAGTCTCGTGTGGGTGTCTCCATTCTTCATCTCAGATTAGAAGAGCTGAACAAACAAACTGGTGGGATACACATTTGATCAAAGGCACAGTTGGTCCGTCCTGTCATGGCATGGGATGACTGCTGACAGCTGCCCGTGTGCTTATCCTTCTCTAAGTGCCATTTTTCTCGGTTCTTCCTAATCAGGACCTGACAAGTGAGGAGATCTCCCCCGTGTGAGAGAGAGAGAGAGAGAGGACGTGTCTCCCTCCATCATTCCCTCATTTGATTTTACTACCCACGCTGTTGATCCTGCAGCATGGACAGCTTTTACGATCAGCAGGTCCCTTATGTGTTGCCACCCAATGTAAGTTCCATCATGCGCTCCTCTTAGAAAGATATTGTACCTTTAGGGTGGAACCCTCATGGATACATCTTTTGTACCTTCAATATGCATCTTAAATTTAAAAGGCATGTAAATGCACTAATTAGGTCAAAGAGATACGGTTTGGTATCCTTTTTCCTCTGAGTGTACACACAATCTGGCTGTATTTCATCATAAGATTTCCAAGTGCAAGTGGAATAGTTGGTGTTCTCAAAGCCAACTGTTTCTAATCACGACCATCTGTGTTTGTAGAAATGCCATGCCAAGGAGCCACCATGCAAGCCACTGAGTGAAAGGAAAAGGAAGTTCATGGACAGCGAGCTCGCTCAGGACACTGAGGGTAATCATAATTACACACTCACCTGAATATGACCTTATAATATAATTTATTATACAATTCAACAAAGCTGCACCAAATCATGGGACTTTCTTATGTCTAATCCTTGATATATAACCCTCATCTTTCCCAGAACTGTTTCAAGACCTGAGTCGGCTGCAAGAAATATGGATAGCTGAAGGTAAGGTTCCACTTTTGTTCGCCATGTACATGGTAATGATCACTGTCCCTTCTATAGATTTAGTACTTGATAACCTTGCTTGGAGTTCAAAACCGACTCAAATCAATTCCTTTTGTTGAACGAGTGCACAAATTCAAATCAGTATATGTGTATTTTAATGTTTATCTATTGCATAATTGTATACAGACTCGTGTACAATGAGTCATTGTTTCTTTTCTTCGCTCCAGCCCAAGTACCTGAGGATGAACAGTTTGTTCCAGATTTCCAGGATAACTGTGAGTATCTGATCTAAGAAATATGTGGGTAGGCAGGCTATAGGATATATTGTAGGGTTGCCAGTAGTTTTTTTTTTTTTACATGTGATTCATCAATTATTAATGATACGCTGTAGAGTAACAATCCACAGTTCATGGACTATAGACCTTGTTGTTGTGAGCTTGCATGATATTTCCAGATAATGTTATGGTAAGACTGGAAATTTTCTACAGCCGTCTACATCCTGTTTGATTCATTCCAGTCCTTTAAAATGTGAGGTATCAAACTGACGGTTGAGTTACAAACTCTCTCATACCCTGAGAGAACAAAAATGCATCTGTGCAACACCATTTAAATCTGTTTAATAGAATGAGACTTTGCTAACCATAAGTTATTCGTGAGAGACGCTGGACCTACTGTACTCGCCAAAGCCAGTTGTTTTTCTTTTGGGCTTTTGGCACAAAGTGTAGGTTTTTTTTGTTTTTTGTTTGTTTAAAAACCAAAAAAAGAAACCTGAATGGACTCCAGTAGGCTGTGTATCACTTCTTGTTCGTTGTTCTGGGTTGAAAGTGTTTGCACTCATGGAAGGATGGATGTTGTGCAGGGGCCCAACGTCCAAATGCAGTGCCGTAAATCATCATGGCCTTCAGCACACTGATGTTTTAATGGGCCAGTATACAAACGCGCGCGCACACTTCATTGTATGCGATACACTAGTCCTTCTGTTTCCCTTCTTAGGCTTTTTTTTTTAAAGCACTAATTGTATTTGAAGTGCAGTTGTATGTGTGTTCTATAGTGATAATGTGACTGTGTGCCTAACAAGCATATGCATAGGTGTGTGTTAGTTTGACAAGGTGCTGCAGCTTTGGCAGTAGGCCGATTAGTCTCACAAAAGCCTCTTTCATCATGCTTGGACAAGAAAGATCCCATTTCCACTGAGATCATGCACTAACCTATAGGTTCCGTGACATTTTATGGATTCAAAAAAAGTACCTTCGAGTTTTGTAATGTGACGGAAAAATACGAGAAGTAAACATTAAATCCAAACTGTATCAATTATGTAATTGTTCAATAATGCCACACAGCCTGTTTACCAGGTACTATTTATGCTTTCGGTTGGTTAATTAGCAATGTTTGTGTCAATCCTGTGTGTTAAAATAAAATACAACTATTTTCCGCCTTTTGTAGTGACGTTCCATGGCCCGCCTCAAACCAAGGTGAAGAGGGAAGTCAGTCCGAGTCGAAACTTCTCCCCCTGCGGACAAGAGCAGAGACTCTCGCCATATGGAGAGAAGTGCCTTTACAACTACAGGCATGTGTCTTCGTGTCACTTGATTCTAAAACCCTACTGCTTTTGTACTTGCACTGAAATGTGCTGCGTGTACAAATTTAACATTTTCCCATGTTTGTTTCCTATCAGTGCCTATGACAGGAAGCCATTTGGATTCAGTAAACCTCTGACCTCGCCCCCTACCCCGGTATCACCTTGCAACTCCACCCATAACCCAGGGACACATGCCCTGCAGAAAAGAGTTACACCTCCAGTCCACACTCCTACGCAGGGGCTACCGGCTGTGACCAGCCACACGCCTCAGAGAATACAGAGCACAGTTCACGGCCAAAGTCCACCTTTTGCAGTGCCCCGCCCACCTGTCAGTCACCCAGATGCCTCCTACAGTGCAGATCACAGGTATGGTATTAGATGACACTACATGATGCAGTACTAGTGTTTCTTAGTTTAGTTCTCAAAGACTCCCAGTTTCTGACACATGGTTAAATGCTGAATACCTGGTACATGTGTGTTAGGATCTGTGTAAGCCAATGTACTGTTCCGTGCCCAAACATGCACATGTTGAATTAAATTAGCAGTTGGATCAGATTAGTTGGTACAGTATTAGAGCAGGGTTAAGGTGTAAGGCATTTGGGTATAGTAGTGTTATTATGGATATGTTTTTATTTAAATGTTTGACTCCTTTTATGATTTTAAAAAAATCTTGACATGCAAGCTCACACTTTTTTTTTTTTTTTAAGCATCAGTTGACCAATGTAATCTCCTACTATGTGTCTTCTGCTGGAGCAGTTAGTCCTCTAATCAGCTCTCGCTCAGTCTTTGGGTATTAACCCCTTAATGATTCCACACTGACCCAGAGGGAGAAGCTATGTTTATCCCAAAGGTTAAAGGTTCTCTCTTGTACTCTTCCTATCTGTAGATTCCACAGACAGCTCTCCGAGCCATGCCTGCCCTTCCCACAGTCCAATGCCCGCTCTGGGACTCCTTACCCACCACAGAACACCAACCCCTTTTCACGGGACAATCGGCCACATTACCACCGCCAGATGTCTGAGCCCGTGATCCCGCTTCCCCCACGGGGGTTTAAGCAAGAGATGGTGGACCCTCGTTATCATGAACAGGGGGTGTCTAATGTTGGAGCCAATCATGTCCCATCATACCATCAAATGTCCATCAAACAGGAGCCCAGAGAATTTGGCATTGACTCTGGTGAGCATTGTATGGTCGCAAGTCAGTATAACCACTGTCTTTGGCTTTTACTTTTAATTATGGCTGCCCCTTTTCTTTTTTACCTCCATAATGAACAAAATTAGCCAATTGAATTGAATTTATCCTTATTGCAGAGATACAGAACTGCCAGTCATCCTTTGGGAAGTCCTCAAACTTTTGTCAGGTCAACAGTGAAGGTAAAGATTCATCTCGTATGGTGCAACTACACCCACACGTCTTTGTCGAGTTTGTTTTTGCCATCAGTTTAATACGTTAAGGGATCAGAATCATTCCTGAGACGTTACAGGTTAACCTGAGACTCCTATTTCCTCCATGTACAGGGTTCATGTATGACGGAGAGCCTCACCTCTATTACGAAGACACATGTGTGGTGCCTGAGCGGCTCGATGGAAAGTACAAACAGGAAGGAGCAGGCTTCAGGGAGGGGCCACCGTACCAGAGACGGGGCTCCCTGCAGCTCTGGCAATTTTTGGTCACGCTATTGGACAATCCGTCTAACAGCCACTTTATTGCGTGGACAGGCCGTGGGCTTGAATTTAAACTCGTTGAGCCAGAAGAGGTCAGTTTGCAACATGTGATTTAGATAATTAAAATAGATTTTTCTGTATGTACAGAACTAACTGGTGTTTGTGTGTAGGTGGCCAGGCGCTGGGGTATCCAAAAGAACAGGCCTGCCATGAACTATGACAAGCTGAGCCGATCTCTCCGTTACTACTACGAGAAGGGCATCATGCAGAAGGTAAAGGCACGTTCCCGTTCCAATTTTTTTTTTTACTTCTTTCCTTCTTTGAATATTTTAAGTCATAAAATGGAGAATTTTGAGTAGTAGCAGTAAGTTCATGGAACTAGAATTGCCGTATAATCTTGATGTCTCATCATCGGTTCATGTAAAGCTCTTTAACCAGTGAAACATCAAAATCAGAGTGGGTTTGTTCTATAAACGTTCCTCCTTGAACAACATAATAGCCAAGCCTGATATTGTACGCCTCATTCAATATATTCTTCCAGTTTTGTTTGGAATATTAGATCAACACTTGCGTTTCTCTCCAACACAGGTCGCAGGTGAGCGGTACGTGTACAAGTTTGTGTGTGACCCAGAAGCTCTCTTCTCCATGGCCTTCCCAGATAACCAGAGGCCAAGCCTAAAAGCCGACCCTGATGGGATGCAGGTCCCTGAGGATGACACCGTTCCTCTCTCCCACTACGATGAAACCAGCAGAGCCTCTTATGTAGATGGCAGGGCTGTCTTTCCCTGACAGCTACACTTTCTGTCCTGCTTTCATCTCCGTTTGGACTCCCGAATCCCCTCCGCCCACTGGTCCACATGCCCCATCACTTCCTCCTGACACATGAAGCTGAATTACTGGCATGTATAAATATATAACACATGCTTGTATGTATGTATGATATATATATATTTTTTTTTAATATAAATGCTTTCTTTTTTGAGAATTTTCAGTCCTTCCATACTTGTCTCATTTGAACTGTTTTCACCAAGCACACACACATTACTGTAATGCACGTTTTGTCTTGCGGGCTTTTTTTTTTAAATCAGCCGACACTCAAATGGGCTCTGCAGTATTTTTTAAAACCAGCTTCAGGTTTTCTATGTATAAATCTCTATAAATATTCTAAGATGGCTTTTGTGCACTGTTTCTTGTGTAGAACCTGCTGTGTATTTTTCAGCTCTGTACTTAAGTGCTATTTCTAAAATTCTATGCTATCAAATGCTGAATTTTATTAAAGTATGTAACTTGTTTTAATGAAAGGTTTGTATATTATTCTAGTCACACAAGTTTCACATGCTTTTATCACAGGCCTGGAAAAAGTGTTTCTGCTTTTGTAGGAATATTGAAAGAGTAAAATCTATGTATAATTATATAAGTATATTTTTGCAAAGCCTGTATTTGTTTTCATTGTTGTACAAGCTATGTATCAGACCTTTTATCTTAAATTTATATAGTGGAAACTTGGGCTATGTCTAAACACGCAATCAAAGGGTTTCTCTTTTTAAAAAACAAACTTAATATCTGAGGGGTCTGAATTCCTACATTTTAAAAGAAAAACCTTGGACAAATGTGGATTTAAAAGAAATGTATCTGACAATCTAATAACTTAAGCATTGCAGTAAGCCTGTGTTACAAAGATGCTCCAGTAACTGCTGAGCCATAGAACCTTGTACTTTAAATGGTATAACCTCCCAGTGGGCCATCAGCTCTGTAACATTGGATTTAAGGGTAACCTTTACATCCACTATTCAGCATTTATAATCTGTACTGGGTACAATAAACATTTCTGCTTCATTTAAACCTTGCAGTGTTGTTCTTCTTAGACAATGATATCACAAAGTTACATTACAGATTAGCCTATATTTTTCTCCACTATAATTCATTAAGCTCTTTCGTCAGAACATGTCTGGGAAGGTTTTGATTGGAGGAGACATGAGTGAAGCTTTTCCTGTCGATCATGGTGTCAAACAGGGATGCGTTCTTGCCCCGACATTGTTTATACTCTACCTTACAGCAGTCCTAAAGACTATGGGCACTAACCTACGGTGGTGCTTGGAAGTTTGTGAACCCTTTAGAATTTTCTATATTTCTGCATTAATATGACCTAAAACATCAGATTTTCACACAAGTCCTAAAAGTAGATAAAGAAAACCCAGTTAAACATATCTCATTATCTCTAGCCGCTTTATCCTGTTCTACAGGGTCGCAGGCAAGCTGGAGCCTATCCCAGCTGACTACGG
>JANZLB010000023.1:13847927-13859819 GCA_026167865.1 Notarius quadriscutis | reverse complement strand
TTCGATATATCGCACAGCCCTAGTCTGAATCTTCGCTTCATATATATTTTTTATTTTCAACTAGCCAGCCGGGCTGGTTAGTGACAGGAATTACCCACCAAATAACAAATTAAGCCGCCTCGGGCGACTGGACCACCGCGAATTTCGAGCCCTGTATATATATCACGTGTCCACTCAACTCTCCACTGGGCCATTCAAAGGAAATCAGGCTCACGGGCAATAACTACTAGTGTGTGTGTAAAATTAATTCAACGTAATATTATATTCAATGGTTTTCACCCACTGAAAACATTTGGCATATTATTACATTATACACATTTAGCAGACACTCTTATCCAGAGCAACACACCTAGAGCAGCCTGGGGTTAGGGGCATTGCTCAATGGCACATCAGCCATTCCTACTAATCTAGGGAATCAAACCAGCAACCTCTTGGTCCCAAAGCTGCTTCTCTAACCATTAGGCCAAGGCTTCCCCATGGCCACACCTTGTTAAAGCCATGGCTTATTAAATACAAAATACAACAAAGGCGACCCCAAACTCTTGAGCAGCTGAAATCTTATAATTAGGCATTATTACATCATTTCATTTTCAGAACTACAGCAATCGGTCTCCTCAGTTCCCAAATGTTTACAATGTTGCTAAAAGCAGAAGTGATGCAACACAATGGTAAACACACCCCATCCCAATTTTTTTTAAATGTGTTGCTGACATTAAATTCAAAATGAGCATATATTTTTCAAAAAAGTATAAAAATTCTCATTCTGAAAGTGTGAGATTTGATATGTTGTCTTTTTTCCTCTTTTCAGTGAAATATGCTTTCCATGATCCGCAAATCATTGCATTCTGTTTTAAGTATGTTTTACACAGTATCCGAACTTTTTTGCAGTTGGGGTTGTCTGTGAGCCGGCTCTGTGGTCGGCATGAAGCTGGACTCTCTGGTAACGGTGGCAGAGAAGGGGTCTATGGACAAACTATTGAACATCATGGACGATGCCAGTCACCCTCTGCACACCGTCATCAGCAACCAGAGGAGCCTGTTCAGTGACAGAATCGCTATTACGATATTACGATATTGTAATATTACAATATTGCGTGATTTACAATATTGTAATTATAGATACCGGATTACTGGTATCTGTGAATTGTGAGCTGGATTCACTGGCTCCATGGCCTAATGGTTCAAGAAGCAGCTTTAGGACCAAAAGGTTGCTGGTTCAATTCCCTGGGCCAGCAGGAATGGTTGATGTGCCCTTGAGCAAGGTACCTAACACCCCAACTGCTTCCCAAGCTGCTCTGGGTATGTTGTGTGTCGCTCTGGATAATAGTGTCTGCTAAACACCATTAACGTAATGTAATATTTCTACATTGACTATGTTTCGTCACTAATGATCCTAACTGCCATCTACTGGATTTTCAACCTCTCAAGATTTCTTCCTCATGTTGTCTGAGGGAGCCTCAGGCTTGCTCATCAGGGATAAATTAATTTTAGTTCATATGTTTAAACTCTATTTTTTGGAAAGTTGTTTTACGACAATGTCTGTTGTTAAAAGCGCTATGCAAATAAATTGACTTGGCTTGACTTGTCACAAATTCCCCCTCTCTGTACTCATGTACTTTTGTTTCTTTTGTCATGTACCTTTGTATAAACTAACTTGACTTTTCAGATGTATAACATTATTGAGCGTAGGACAAATGCTGCATCTTGCAACATTAGTGGATGTGAAACTGAATTCATAAATCTGCCCTGGGACTTGGATTTGCTCCAAAATTCAATGGGCTCTTCCTCTGCCCATGCTACACCCTTCCACCAAGTTTCATAGAAATCAGGTCAGTAGGTTTTGTGCAATCCTGCTTAAAGGAAGACAAACAGCCAGCCAGCCGGACAAACTGCATCAAAAACATAACCTCCTTGGTGGAGGTAAAAGCATATATATGTAAACATCACATTAAATACATCAAGTTCTAGATAGAAATGCTGCAAAATATGTTCTCAGGGAAATGTTTACCTGGTTGCCAATTCAATGGAAAAAGCTACAGAGCCATAGCAAAGGGCTTAAACATCCCCACCACTATAATTATATGCAGATGGAAAGTTCATGGAAACACTGGAAAGTTGTACAACACACAGTTTCTCAACAAGCTCTCGGACTAATGATAAGAAAGGCAAGAGAGAAACTTGCAGTCACTAGAAAAGAGTTATGGGCTGCATGAGTATTTAGGAAACGAATCCTGATTGGTTTTTTTTTTCATATGCTGTATATTTTAAACATTTTCACATTGAAAAATTGAGTAACCCTGGTATGTTTCTCACAGGGAGCTCCTCTGTATCTATTGAAGTTAAACATAAGAAGCTTGTTCTACCTTATATAGAGGTGAGAGCAGAAGAAAGAGATGGAACGGAAGGGGGATGTAAGAGAGAGATTGAGGGAGGGTAAGACAGAGAGCCAGTTTATATCCTCTGTCACCTCTGATCTTGGTCTCTGCTTGAAGGCTTCCAGAGAAGTCTGTGTAACAACCTAATTCCAATGTGTTTTCCCTGAATGCCTATAAATAGACTATTGCTTGTGGTGAACTATTCCTATTGGCTGGTCCAACCTTATTTGATCATTACATTCACTGAATGTGCCATAGGCATTAAATTCAGATTAAACACATGCACTGATGGCTCCAGATTGGCACCCCTTGCTTTGAATGCCCAAACATCAATTCTGAGCTCCTGCTAGTATCTCACTTGATCTGTGAGTCCATCACTGTTGCGCATCTTTACTCCCTCTCAGGTGAGATCATCGTCCATAGATGCATCATGACAAATAGCATCATTAGCAGCACCCTGTGTTTACAGAAGATGAAGCTGAGGCGCATGAATCTCGCTCTTCTCAGAGACACACATCGCACTTCTTTTCTGCCTCATGCCTTTCCTTTTTAAGGCAGGTCGAACGGACTTCACCATCAGCCTTGAGTGCTGAATTCAGTAGCTCTGCCTAACCAGTGTGAGAATGGAGCTATGTAAGATGCAACTGGTGCATCCACAGGCTATGATGTCAGAACATCAGAATAGCAAGATGTGGGATGTTGATGTTCTTGCTCATTAAAAATCCAGTTAACAAGCTGTGGTTTGTTGCATGAAATCATTGTGTAATCCTTTTAAGGGAATGAGAAATAAACGGAGATAAGTGCTGGCAATCTGTATCAAGTATGACCATCCAAAATAATAATAATAATAATAATTACTAAGAAATTTGGAAAATATTTATCCTAGGCTAAACAAAATGATTTGATACTCCAGTGGTTCATATGGTGCATATATATTTTTTCTCACTATGATGATATAAACCTCTGTATATTCCTGAACTGAAATCCACACCCAATCAGCTGGTAACACACTTGACAAGGGCCAAAGGACAGCTACACGGAACTAGAAAAGCAGAGAAAGGGAGCAGCAGAAATTAAAAATCATGGAAGATGTTGGAAATAGAGAAGGTTCAGACTGGAGAAAGGAGAGAAAAGGTTGAAAACTATGTGATGGGAGGGGATGAGATGGGATTGTCCAAAAGCCTTTAGGGAGGGGGATCCACAAAGAGGGCCTGACTTCTACAAATAGCCACAGCTGTTCATCGTCCCCTCACTCCTGTCCTCGTTCCTCTCTTGTGTGAGTGTGTGTGGCCACGCCATCCTTCCAAAATGAGCCGCGCCTCTTACGCCTCCTCCCAGTCCTCCTCATACCGCCGCGCCTTTGGCGGGCCCAGCTACACCGCAACCCCTATTACCCGCTCCTCAATGCTTGGCCGTGGCTCCGGGGGCTCACATGTCAGCTCACGGGTCTATGAGGTCACCAAGACAGCAACTTCGTCACCAGGCTACACCAGCTACCGCGCATCTTCCTATGGCATCCCTGCTCTTTCAGCAGGCATCTCCCGCTCCTATGCCGCTGGTTTGGGTGAGACATTGGACTTCAGCCTGGCCGATGCCCTCAACCAGGAGTTCCTGCAGACACGCACCAATGAGAAGGCTGAGCTGCAGCACCTGAATGACCGCTTTGCCAGCTACATTGAGAAGGTGCGCTTCCTCGAGCAGCAGAACCAGGCTCTGACCGTGGAAGTGGAGCGACTGCGGGGCCGAGAGCCTACACGTATTGCTGACCTCTATGAGGAGGAGATGAGGGAACTCAGGCGCCAGATAGAGGTCGTGACCAATCAGAGGTCCAGAGTTGAAGTGGAGCGGGACAACCTGGCTGATGACTTGCAGAAACTCAAACTCAGGTGAGGCGTAGTTAATAAATCCACTTAATTACAGAAGATACATTAGGACAGATAGATGGACTTGGTCAACAGAGACTATTACAGCAGCCAAAGTAGAGAGCACAACGTATATTTTGAGTATGCACCAGCATGATTCCTCTACTACTGAGAAAATGACAAGAGTCTGTTTTTGTAGATGCCACTGAAGTCTATTTTAGAAGAGCCAGAGACTAGAAGAGGTCAGAAGAGTCATAAGCTTATCAAAACTGGGTTATTTTTGTCTGTAAAACGGTCACGTGAATGCCCTCAGAGGTTAGGTCTGTGTCAGAATGCATTTATATTCATAGGGCCCTGAGCTCCTGCTGTTTAGTTCTGCAGTTCTGTTTGGTGAGAGACAGACGAGAAGGAAACACACAAGAGGGATTAACTTTCAGTGTTGGGTGTGGAAAAGGAATTATAGCTCTCTCGGCGTAGGTGAATTTGCATTTACTCTGGTCTTACTTTCCTCGTTATAAACCAACACACTACTTACTTGACTTAAGGTCTAGTCTAATAAAGGCAGTCACTGACAGAGTTTAGATCACTAGAGCTTTTTTTCCTATTCAGGATTAAACATCAAGACATCTTTGGCCTTACTTCCAGTTGGATGGGGCAATCTGTGTATATTCTGAGACAGCAAGAAGGCTGCCATCTCTATAAAAGGAAAAGAAGGAAGTGGCTTTTAAGATCTGTGTATTGTCTCTGACTGCAGGCTTCAGGAGGAGATTACACAGAGAGAGGAGGCCGAGAACAACCTTGCGGCATTCAGAGCTGTAAGTCTGACTCGCAAACATAACTCCTCCTTTGGAATTATCATTACGGTGTGTATTGTGTAACATATAAATACGAGATTCATAATTCAGCAAAAACGATATTGAATGTTCCCTGAAAACAGGATGTTGATGCAGCCACACTTGCTCGCTTGGACCTTGAGAGACGCATCGAAACTCTGCAAGAGGAAATAGCCTTCCTCAAGAAGATCCATGAGGAGGTCAGATCAGCCCACACCCACACCCACAATGATTTCTTCAAAGCAGCAGCTGTTTATCACAACTGATCATATGATTTTCGGTTTATCATTTTAAATCAGCAGAAGTTTTTTTCTTCCATTATCATCCTTTATTCTTTCATATGTATAATTCTTTGACTCAAAATAAGGCACAATCAAGTTGCACTGAGTTCTGTCCAGCCATTATCCATAACCGCTTATCCTGTACAGGGTCACAGGCAAGCTGGAGCCTATCCCAGCTGACTATGGGCGAGAGGCAGGGTACACCATGGACAAGTCGCCAGGTCATCGCAGTGCTGATGCATAGAGACACACAACCATTCACGCTCACATTCACGGTCAATTTAGAGCCACCAATTAGCCTAACCTGCATGTCTTTGGACTGTGGGTGAAACTGGAACAACCCCACACAGACACGAGGAGAACATGCAAACTCCATACAGAAAGGCCCCCGGCAGCTACTGGGCTTGAACCCAGAACCTTCTTGCTGTGAAGTGACAGTGTTAATCACTACACCACCATTGCACTGAGTTCTAATCTTTTAAATACTCCAACTAAATATGGATAAAATTAGACTAATAAATCTGCCACCAAATACAGTTTTAGAAACATACTGCACCAGATGCAATGAAAAAACATTATGATTATGAGCCAGTTAGCTAAACAATTAAAATATGACTGACTGTGTAAACCTATTAGAATGCAATTCTGAAGCTGTATCTGTTCCTGGAGATTGCAGTCCAGTCTTTCCTTCTATACAACATGAAAAATGCAGATATGCAAAAGTGTGTCTATGAGTGAGATCACCAAACTCGTTAACACACTCATCTCGTCATGTCTCTTGGTTTAGGAGATCCGTGAGTTGCAGGCTCAGATGCAAGAGACTCAGGTGCAGATCCAGATGGACATGTCCAAGCCTGATCTGACCGGTGCTCTGAGAGACATTCGTTCTCAGTACGAGGCCATCGCCGCCAAGAACATCTCAGAGGCCGAAGACTGGTATAAGTCGAAGGTAAGGAAAAGTAGATAACAAAACCAAACAGTTAAATTTTTTCTCTCAGTTAATATCAATATAAACAGACACAAAAGCCATTCACGTGTTTGAGGTTTGGGGATCGGGGCGCAGGCCAAATAAAAATGAAGGGAGTGAGAGAGAGAGAGAGACTAAAATCTTGAATAGGCATTAAAATTAGGATGATTTACATATTACAGTATATATACACTCACCATCCATTTTAATAGACGCACCTGTACACCTCATCTGGTGAGTTTTGATGGGCCTGTGCTCACTGTAGCTTCAGATTCTGGTTCTTTCATTAACAGGAGTGGAACCCTGCTCATGTAGTCCAGTCACCTCATTCTGAGATGCTTTTCTGCTCAGCATGGTCGTAAGGAGTGGTTATTTGAGTTACTGTATAACTTCCGGTCAGCTTGAAACATTCTGGCCATTCTCCTCTGACCTCTCTCATCAAGGGGGCATTTCTGTCCACTCCCTTCCCCTCCCCCCATTCTCTATTATGAGGCATGAAAAACCAGCCCGTCTGCCACCTAACAACCATGCTGAGATATCTCCTCCCTCATTCTGATGACTGATGTGAACATTAAGTGAAGCTCTTGACCTGTATCTGCATGATTTTATGTATTAAACTGCTACCACATGATTGCATAAATGTGCAGGTATGCATTGCAGGTGTTCCTATTAAACTAGCTGGCGGATGTATAACGTATTATTATACATACAGGCCACTTTTTCCATGGAATAAAAACATGTATTCTAGTCCCTTCTAGTGGGTTTATTGACAGCATGCAATATTACCATCATATCGCTTATCCTCCATGTATTACTCCACTCATCCCAATGGAGAATGAGCGTGCAATATTGTTACAGTATTGCACGTTGTCAAGACAACACGACATCACACATCAGAGCTCATGCGAAGATCCGGTGACAAAACTTTTGTACTACGCATGCGCAGAATAATTTCTTTGTCAGCCGGGAAAGAGAGAAGACAACAATTTTACACTAGGGATAAAATTAGCTCATGTAAAATTAGCTCATGTTTTAAGTCGTTCAAATTCTGTAAAGCTGCTTTGCAACAATGTCTTTTGTTAAAAGCGCTATACAAATAAACTTGACTTGACTTATAAAGGCTCCCTGCCATGTGTACACACAAGCAGAAGAGTTATAAAGGCTCAGTGACATGCATACAGTCATTCATCAGCATTTGTTGTTGTTGTGTGTTCTGCCTACAGGCAGGTCCTTCCTTATAGTTCCCATTCCATGGCGCATCTCTTGACCGTTACATAGGGACCGCCATTCTTTACTCTGTCCAACATTCCTGCTCGGGGTCTTCCAGGAGGCGTCCTTCCCTTCTATTCTCCCCTCTATTACTAGCGGGAGAAGATCGCCATGCCGTAGAGAATGACCAAGCCATCTACTCTGTCTTCTATTGATAATAGATATGATAGCTCTCTTCTCGCCAACACGTCGCAGTACTTCTTAGTTGTTTACTTTGTCTGACCAAGAGATATTCGAGACTTTTCTCCAAAGCCACATCTCATAGCTCTCCAGCTTCTGCACATCCTCTTTCTTCAAAGACCACGATTCGGCCCCATACAGTAGAGTACTCCAGTCTTAATAATTGTCTTCTTCAGATCAAGGCTGAAGGCTTTTGTGAGCAACTCCTTTCGTTTAGAAAACGCTTCCTTTGCACGGGCTATTCTTGATCTGATGTCTTTCTCACAATATCCATCCTGGGTAATCACACTCCCAAGATAGTTGAAGTGTGTTACTTGGCTTAGCTGGTTGGCCCCAAGAAAGATCGCGACTTCCTCACCAGGTCTCTTATTGATTTTCATTACCTTAGTCTTCTTAATGTTGATCTTCATACCATATTCCACTGCAGTCTCCTGCATTTTATCCATCATGAGCTGTAGACCTTCAACCGAACCGGCTAAGGTTGCTTGATCATCCGCATAACGCACTTTCTTTAAGAGATGACCTCCTACTCAAATACCTTCGTTCATATTGCTTAAAGCATCTCTCAGCATGACTTCAGCATATATGTTGAAAGTATGGGGGACAGTAAGCAGCCTTGTCTTGTGCCATGACCAATCACTGCTGGGTCTGTCAAGCCATTGTTCAACCTGACTCTCGCACTTTGCCCCATATATAGCCTCTCAACCAGCCGCCGGTCACGCCAATCGACTCCTATGGATTGGTATCCGTGGTAATAGGCATCAGTAACCTGACATATATTTAATCCGAGAATATCTTGAGAGAATTCTGCAGCACAAGTTAGTCAACTTGCAAGTGTTAACAAAGTTATTGCTTTGAAACTGTTTAAAAATCCTCACCACACATCTTACCTCAGGGGGAAAGAAAAACATTTAACAAGGAATCATTGTTTCAAAAGACTCAACTCATTCATTTGCACCCAATTATGTCTCACAAAAAAATAATTGATTTTCACTCCCCTCTCTTACATAAAAATGAAGGCAGCGATAATGTGCATTGGTTTGGAAACCTAAATTCCGAGATTCTCATCAGAGTGAGGAAATACATCTTAGCTTAGAACAAAAGGTGAGCATTTAGAGGCAGTGAAAGGGTTAGGGTTGGGATAATGAATGAAGTCCAAGTAAGCTATCTTCCCCGGGCAGGGAGTCACTGGGGATGCCAACACAGAGCCGGTGAAATGAACTACCTATCTGCACACAGAGTGACTGCTCCATCCTATTTGATTTGACTCTCCTATCATCTCTTAAGAAGATGTCAGCCTTGCTCCATCTATTGCTCCGAGCCTTTATCGAAGCGAAGCCGTTCTCCAGCAAGAAGAAGGGAGCTGCATTTCAATCCCTTTCAAACGCACAACACTATTATAACACTGTCATGCGATAAAAAGCAGGTTGTGAAATAGATCTGTCTATTTGAATGGTAATAATGATCATTTTAAGTGGCACCGTGTCGTGACTCGTCGAACAAGTGAACGTATTTGTATGCAGATGTTAGGTAGCGACGTGACATGAATGACCTTGCCAAACTTTTGTACTGTAAAAAATGGAACAGCGTCTTCGCAGTTGTCGTTTCTTTTTCAGTCCTGTTACTTCACTAGCTCTTTGTACAAAGTACAGAAACAGGTCGATACAGACAAAACATGTTTTCAACCAAAACATTTTTGATAAAATCCACTTATCCTTTATCCACCCTTGGCCCAGGACAATGCCTGATATGATCGGAGTTGGTTAGAGAGTTCTTTAAAAATCTGAGCTACAGTATGCCTCTTCACGTGGCAACTGAAATAACTCATTTTTAGCTTAGGGTGAAAGAAAATGCTCTAAATGTCATCTAAATGTCATTAAAGGCTAAATCCTGAGCTAAAAGTTGCAGTTGTATAAGTTATGCTTGTCATGCTGAACATTACTGCATTTCACATGCTACAGCACGAATATTAGAACCAGAATGAGAATTAGTCTGAGGAGCAATTTCACAATTGCAGATACCATAACCATAGTCCTCGGCTCCGAGTTTCTCCCCTTGTGGAATAATGTAGCATAAAACTAAGTGTAATAAAGAAGCAGTATACATGCAGTATATGTGTCGCGCCACAGGATTTTTGTACTAGATGCTCTGTTTACAGAATGTGTAGAAACAGGGTTGAAAAGTGCGCGATATTTTGCATCGTTTTCGCCAGCTGATACAGTAACTATCAGTGAATAATCACCTCAATAGCACCACTACGGGATACATTTACCATTTTTAATATCATCCACGACTGTGTTGGACTGAGGCTGGTTCTAGAGGACTTGAGACAGGGACTCATTTTAAATGACTACTGTGTAGTTACTGTCCAGAACCGGAAACGAGTCACAGTGTCCATTCACTGTACATGTACTGACTGAGTCCTGGTCTCCAGGTTTTCAACACTGCATGTTCAGAGGTTAGAAAGTATAAAAACATATTTTACGACTGACTCTCGTATCAACAACAGTTCTAGCTTCATTGGTAACATTTTGTACAGGTTAAAGTTAGTCCCATGCTAGAAACTGGGTATCAGCAACTAATATTCTGACAATTGGCACAGTGCCAAAAATGAATTTGGCATGGTGCCAACCAATCAATGTGGCATCAAATTAAATTACCTACAGCTGTTTTGCAAACCCATTGTAAAAGCAGTCTCATTCTGGTCCAAAAATACACTTTAGACCTTGCTGAAACGTACATCATGGACATTTTGAAAGCTTTCTACCTGGAAAATGGACCATTTTGGGTTGCGCGCACATGACTTCATGTCTGATTTACACTAACTTCCTTTGGTTCAAATTTCCTGCATATGGAGGCTTGGTAGTGTAATGCAACAGGTATAACTCAATCCATAAGCTGAGTATCTGGTATGAAAATCTGGTGGACTGACATGTATAATTTCCCAAACACTGAGGAAGGTAGTACAAAATAAACACAAATATAAAAGCTTATAAATCCTTTAAAGTGTGAAGGACATATTTAGCCTTTTAAGCTTAAGTGCCAGGAACAAAAAGAATTCCCTGTTCGATCAATGTGATTTTTGACCTGTTTGACCAAGCTGAAAGCATGACAGTCTTTAAAAATCATGTCAAAGAAAAAAAGTTAAATGATGGACTTCACAATGAGGTACAGATTCTGTTTGCACCTAAAAAGGTACTTTTGCTAAGTGGTTTGTCAAATAAATGTAAAAATAGACATCTTTTTTTATATATATGAAAATTCTAAAAATCTGTGACTGTGAAAATTCCTCATTACTGTTGTCTTCTTCACTGCCACATTTGTAAATATGCACCATGAGGAATATGAATACATGCAAGATGTGTCAATCAGTTCATGTTAGAAAATGTGACATCTGTTTGCAATTTCTTGTTGAAATGTACTGTATCTGTGGTTTAAAAGCTCTAGATTAGGGGTCAACTAAAATTGCACTAGGTAAATAAAAAAAATAAAAAATATCAGCTGATGAGCCACGCATCACTCTCTGCAGAGTTTTCAGTGCTTCTTAAAAACTTTCCTTCTCATGTAAAGCTGCAATCAATCCAATCAATCTTCAGATATGCTTTTTATACAATTACACTCTACTGATCTGCGTCACCTGTCTGCACCTTGTTGTAAACACCACAGTCAGTAAATACTCCGTTAATTATGCTGATATGATTGACAATACATGAGTGCCTCATAATCAGTTCATCTGCGATTACACTTTTCTATGGTCAGGAGTGCGTGTAAACTTCTGTACATCCTTCTGCACAAGAAAAAAATAAATTATAAAAAACGTTCTCTGCATAGAAACATGCACATTTTAAGCACAAAACTACACGTGTATGCATGGCTGAGAAATGAGACCCCCTAGTTATGGAATCTCTGATACCAGCTATATTCTCTGGTTGAGTAATTGGCTCTCAAACCAGGATAAATTTTTAAAAAGCTTAACTGAATCTTGTTAGTGAACTTGATTAACTTTAAATATGTAGCCAATTTCTGTGATTCATGTGTGTTAAGGGGGGGGGGGGAGAGAGAGAGAGAGAGAGAGAGAGAGAGAGAGAGAGAGAGAACCATTAAGCCCCACGAGATCGGAAGAGC
>JANZLB010000023.1:13515196-13526007 GCA_026167865.1 Notarius quadriscutis | reverse complement strand
CATGCAAACTCCACACAGAAAGGCCCTCGTCGGCCATGGGGCTCGAACCCGGACCTTCTTGCTGTGAGGCAACAGCGCTAACCACTACACCACAGTGCCGCCCACAATAAATATACCATACTTAACTAATTCCTTTTCTATATATTTGTCCAAGCTTCTTCAACTTCTTAACTACCCTGATCATTCCAGATATTGGATGGTATTTGGAGGCTATTTGTTTACACTAGTACTTCAGCACTGGTCGCTCTTGGATTCTCTCGGCTACCTGCATTTATTTGCATAAAAATGTCAGCTAAATGACTGTAATGTAGTGTAATATTTGAATAATGTACAATATCTAAACAACAATTACATAGAATTAATGTTGTTGATTCAGGTCCAAAATGCAGCGGTTAGTGGAAAGACAGGAATCGCATGTACAGATGAGCAGCATATGGTGCTGGACAACACGTCTTGCAAGTCTGTTTGTGCCCAAAACAGATTCCAGTCATAAAATCTTTAAGCTTTTGTCAGTTGTTTGTGCACCTGACAACAGCACACACTGAACCAGAAAAAGACATAGTTTAAAAAGATGTTATCCTCTGACTAAAACATGGTTGTCGTAGCTAACTCCTCTTGGCTACGTTCGGCTCACTCAGCAATAGCTGCTTGGATAAACCGGAACTCAAAGACCGGCATCCAGGAGAGGCAAGTGTCATGGCGACCTCCATTGTCTTTCGCAGGAAAGCCATGGATAAGTCTTACCCTAAGAGTTAACAACATTGTACAACACACTTAACAACACCATGAAACTGCCATCTTCCAAACCCTAGAGTTTTGGTTAAACTCCGCCCAGGTGGGAGGAGCTGGGTCAGGTCTGACTCAATCACTGAATGGTACTTGAAATATTAAAAGCTTAATTATTACATAATCAACTGGATCAAGTGTGTTGCAATAACGAAACCCGAAAACTGTCCAGGGCAGGACATCAGGAGTGGAGGTAAGAAATTCTGCTCATGGGTGGCAATCTCCAATGTGCTACCAGTTCTTTATTTTCCCATCAATGAGCCTTCTTGATCTGATGCAATGTTCAATCCTAATTTCATAGTTTCATTTTTGAAGTATTGATAGATATTAGAGTTTCACCTTCACATCTAATATCACCAGCAGATATCATTACCAGGGATAAAGAGGGACATTTAGCTGGTTAAATGCATTAATACAGACTAAGGGAAATAAACGAATATGAATTCACAGTGAGAGACGGATGAACTAAGTTTTTCTCTCCTAGCATTGCAAGTAAAACTAGACTGCATTTCTGCAGAGAAAATGCAGTGTGCTTGCTGAGCTGTAGTAGGACAGCTATCATGCTAACATGCTAAAGCTAACATGTAAACAGCTAGCATTCTAATATGTTAATGGATAATATGCTAACAGGGAGCATGCTAACATGTTTACAGCTAGCATGCTAACATGCTAATGCTAACATGCTAGCTGTTAACATGCGAATATTCTAAGGCTAATATGCTAACAGCCAGCATGATAATCTGCTAATGGCAAACATGCTAACAGCTAGCATGCTAACATGCTTATGGATAACGTTAATTGTGAGCATGCTAACATGCTGAGGCTAATTGGCTAACAGCTAGCATGTGAACATGCTAAGGTAAAAGATGTTAACAATATCTGGCTAAAATACTAACTGTTAGCATGGTAGTATGCAAACAGCTAGCATGCAAACACACTAAATCTAACATGCTAACACGCAAAAAGCTAACATGCAACTGCTAACAAGCTAACAGTTAGCATGGTAACATGCTAATGCTAACACGCAAACAGCTGGCATACTAACATGCTAACAACTAGCATACTAACTTGCTAACTAACTAGCTAGCTGTTAGACGAGTGCGGGTCAGACCTGATAGCATGTGTTTGATGGGTGAGTTGGCCTAAGGTGCCATATGAAGTTCGGTGAATGTGTGGTGAAGTGTTACTGAGCAAAACTCCATTCATTTGAATGGGGCCAAAAATCAATGGAAGCCTATGGAGGTAAAACAGGATGCATGAAAACCAAGGAAAAGATGAGTGCAGGTCTCAGATGAGAGGATGGATATGTGCGGGGACTTGGCCTGAGGCATCATGTGAAGTTTCATGATGTTTGGTCACTCGGTTCAAAAAACTGAAAGAGAGTGAAAGTTTATCTCCCAAAATGCCATTAATTTTCAGTGGGGCCAAAAATCAATAGAAGCCTATAGATGAAAAAGGGATGAGAGAGGAAAAGAATAGAAAAGACGAATGCAGGTCAGACCCGATCGCATGTATGTGTCGGGAGAGTTGGCCTGAAGTATCACGTGAAGAATGGTATGTCTCCGATGGAGCGTGTCTGAGCAGGATGATTTGATTCATGAACCCTATTCATTCTCTATGGGAAAAAATTAGAGAAAAATGACAAGAAGGAGAGAACGGGTGCGTTGATCCAAAAGCTGCATACAAGCACATGACACCGGTTCAGGACGGACATTTCTGAGTTGGAATGGTGCCGCTATGTCAAAAGCTGTAGGAGTAGCAGCTCCAAAAAACGGGTGGACAGGAATAATAAATAATAAATAATAAAAATAAAAAATAAATAAACTTAAGAAGAACAATAGTGTGCTCACTGCAAGCAGCCAGCACACTAAATATTATTTGTGTCTGGCTAAGGTCTTTATTTTCAGCTAATGTGTTTAACTGTGAGAATATTGTGCATACTGTGCTAGCACAAGAGTTACATGACAGATTTTGAGCTATATCCTTGGCTTTGTCAATGTTTCCACATACCTGTACGCTCCTCATTCGTAATTAAAAATGGTTCTACCATCATCCGATTGCAAGCATTGGACACACACTATAGTTGCAGCACCGAGGTGCATTGTACCACCATGCAGTTATGCATACAACATTAAAACTTTGCAAACACTAATAGGAAGGAGGGTTTATTTTCTTCCTCTGGTTGTTAACCCGATGCAGCAACTATGAATAAAAAATTAATAGCCCTGACAAGAATTCTGCTTTTCCTAGGCACCCAGGCATCTTGGCGATTTGTCCATCGAATTAAATAATGCACACTATTTCAGTGTCACTGAATATCATCCTTTGGAAAATATGTAACTGAAAATAAAGCTAACGATAACGTTAGCTTTATTTTAAATATTTCATCCAGCTCCATCGTCATTCCCCTCATTTGTTCAGTGTATCATGGACGTGTAGACGTGATAGCCTGAGGATCTTTCTGAGAGAAACTTATCACAAATGTGCTCTAGAGTGGCTCTCAGGTGAATACGTGTGCCATGTTAGATCTATAACATGACGTGACATGTACTTGTCTGAGCATGTGATAGGTGATTAGTTAAAACTAGATGAGATGCATACCAGGACAGAGCCATCCATTACAGCCACAGCTTGGGAGAGCTTTGATTAATGTTTTACATGACTTTCACTAATTTATGCAGCACTGCTGCAGAAAATCAAACACGCAAAATCGTTACGACGCCAAAAGACAGCAGCTGGAGAGAGAGCTGATCTATGTTTCAAGCTTCTGGTGACCTTCAGGGGGTTCGCTTGTTGCTTTTGTTTGTCTCCTAGCTTGTTGTTTGGAGTCATTATTTGCAGAAGAGATTGTCACAAGCACACAAGAACACACCTTGTGCACATTGATACATACACACATACTGGTAAATGTGGACACAAGGCATTGTGTGTGAGGCACGTCAACAAATCTCAGCTGATTTGAAACTCCAGTATCGAATGCGGCATCATATCACTTGACTCATCGAATGTCATGGTGACTTCTCAGGTTACTGGATGAGATTTCATTATTAGAAGAAAAAAAAAAGCAAACAAACAGGAGCCCACTCAAATGCAAACCGTTCTGGCCTTACCGACATTTACCCTTTATTAAATGACATTAAGTTGTGCAAATGATCCAGTGTGCTATTTACTTACTCTAGAGTGGCCACCAAGCATGTGGGGGAAGAGATCAGTAATAGAGAGAGATTAGCTCGACTTCAACAAATCGCTCTGTGTATATCCACACATCGGAGCAACAGATGTAAGTGGTTCGAGATCCAGTCTTGGATCAGGCTTTGTTATAATCTTCATTAAAACATGAAACAAACAACAAGGGGAAAAAAAAAAAAAAAAAACTAATGTGAGATGAGCATGTCCCTAATCTTACTTTCACTCTGTTATATCCTTGAGCAAAGCGTTTTAGCTCATGTTACTCCCAAAGTGCCACAATACAAGCTACTATCTCTGCTACTGTAATTAGATTGTTTAATCAAAACCACAAGGCTAACGGAAATATCTAGGAAAAAAAAAAAAAAAAGACAGAACTTCACATTTCCAAAAGCATCTTGGAAAGAAGAGGCGTCCTGTGCCTATTTGAAGGTCTTCATATTCCAAGCATGTTCAAACAAATCTAATCCTGACAGATGTCTTTGGGAGGATTTACGAATAACCAGGCAATACAGAGACAATATGTCACACACTTGGTTTCATGGAGTGCAGCTGAATTGAACATCACATAGAAACAAGCAATGAATAACAAAATCTCATATCGCCATAATCCTGATAGAGGATGGAAGAAAAACAGATGCAAGGCAGGACAATAACACACACATGCACCCAAACATACAGTATACTGTTGATAGGAAGGATGCAGGCGTACATAATAATTTCAAGCTACAAGCACGATGGTGGTGCAGATATTTAGCACTGTCGCCTCAAAGAAAGTAGGTTCTGGGTTCAAACCTGTTGGTTGACAGGAGCCTTTCTGTGTGGAGTTTGCATGTTCTCACCATGCCTGCTCCAGTTTCCTCCCACAGTCTAAACACATGGATTTGCTCAGCTGGCTACTCGAAATTGCCCATAGTGTGAATGGCTGTCTGTCCCCGTGATAGTCTAGTGACTTGGCCAGGGTGTATCCCACCTCTCACTCAAAGTCAGCTGGGATTAGCTTGCAATGTATAGGATGAAAGTATTATGTTTTGTTAACCTTTGAGTTGTGCTATAAATTGTTTATGTTCCACTTCTTTAAGATGGCATTAATGGGATATAATGGAAGTGGATAGTGATGTGACTCCCCTTTATTAGAAGAAGAATGCACACAAGCACAGTGAAGTTCCTCTTCTGCATTTAACCCATCTGAAGCAGTGAACACACGCATGCACAAGTGAGCAATGAGCACACACACATACCCAGAGTAGTGGGCAGCTATGCTACAGCACCCAGGGAGCAGTTGGAGGTTAAGTGCCTTGCTCAAGGGCACTTTAGCCCAAGGCTGCCCCATGTTAACCTAACCGCATGAACTGTAGGGGAAACCGGAGCACCCAGAGGAAACCTATGCAGATACGGGGAGAACATGCAAACTCCACACAGAAAGGCCTCCATCGGCCGCTGGCTCAAACCCAGAACCTTCTTGCTGTGAAGCGACAGTCCTAACCACTACGCCACTGTGTTGGAGTGTGCATGTGACAAATAAAGGATTATTATTATTATTATTATTATCCTTCATTTATTTAATAGGAAGTGTACGAAGGATGGGCGTCTCATCCAGGGTGATTTCCCGCAGTTACTGAAGATTAATGAATGAATGAAAAAATGCCTTAGGGGATACCATCCATCCATCCATTATCTATACCACTTATCCATCAGGGTTGCTGGAGCCAATCCCAGTTACCTTCATGCAAGAGGCAAGGTACACCCTGGGCAGGTTAAGGGATTGTGGTTGAAAAAAAAGTATCTTTTTTTTAAATACAAGTTTTTCTCAGGACACCTTAACAAATTACGACTTGATTTGCAAGCAATAGTCGCACATGCTCCTGTTCCAAAGGCTGTGCAGAGAAGCAGTCTGAGGTGCATTCCTCCTCAAAGCTGATTTGGTTAATGCAAGAATCATGTCTCCTGTCCATCTCCTGCATATTTCATCTGTTCTGTGGCCAAAATAACATTCTCCGTCAGGAGAGACAAACCGTAACGTGACAGAAAGAAACAGGAAGAGACGGAGACAGGCGATTTAGAGTTCAGCAGACGAGAGTAGGCAGAAGCAGCTCTGGGATTGTAATGCAGCTTCTATGTTTCTGTGAATCTCTATATATTTATGAACAAGTTTCCTACCAAGAGCAAGATGGCAATAATGAAGAGAAAAAGAGGCTAGAATAGGCTTTAGGCACAAATAGTGACAAACTCAACATGGCATTACAGACATTAATAATATAAACAGAAATACTCTCAACCCTTACAAACCTGTGATGTCTGCAGCGGCATGAAAGATCATGTCTTACAAATACATTAAATTGTATCTTGTTGCAGAGATCCGTAGCTTAATATCACAAAATATTACAAATCAACTTGTAACTTCACAGTTGAGCAGTAAATGCAATATGTTTTGTAATTTTGTTCAGATTTTAAACCACAATTATGCAAACATTTAGTATTTTTATTTATCTGCTATTTGATTTTCAGTGCCAAAGTTAGTTGTACTTCTATAAACAGCAGTCCCAAAGCTTTCAAACAAGCCCTGTTGACCAATCAGATCATTCAGGCCTGACATCTGTCCATTCAGCAACATCTCTGAAATGGGTGCATTTCTACTAACTACATATAAAAAAAAGGGCATAAACTTTGTATGAAGTGAGAAACAATACAATATCGGATCAAGCTGATCAACAGTGAGAGCTATAACATTCAAATGACTATTTGGATGTCAATATTGTCACTCACCCAAAGGATCTCAGAATTCACTCCCAAAATCCAACACCCAACAAGAACATCCCATCCAATGAGCAAGTACCACAACCACTCGCCATTGCCAACTGGATGGCGCCATACTCACCACGCTGAAGTCATGGACGGAGCAGTTTTGTCCACTAAAGTTGCAGCTCTTCAGCATCTCATCAAGCTGATGGCCTGTGCGCTGGAAGATGTCCAGCATGTCAGGAGGCGGGTACTGTAGCTCCCCTGGTCGGTGCCCACCGCGGCTTTTCGGTGGCAGCCCAGTCAGGTTGGCCAGGTGGTAGATGTCAGCATCGGTGAGTGCAGAGAAGCGGAAGCGGTTCACGTTGCACAGTGTGATGGCAGGGAAAGTGAGCTCACGCCGGCTTTCCTCGCTCAGCGCAGTGACATGTGGGTGCTCCAGGTAAGTACCTGTGCTCCGGGACGCTTGGTACAGGAAGAGCACCAGTGATGCCAGCAGGGCCAGTGCCCACATTGTCCGCCTCATGCTTGCCCGGCCTGTTCCTGATGACCCCAACACCTGGGCCAAGCCATGCAGAGATGAGGAGCTGGCAAAAGCAGCCAGATCAGCCATGCCTGCTCCTTTGTCAATCGGGCCGCCACCACCTCCTTTGGGTGGGGCTGCTTTAGCCTCATCTCCCTCAGCGAACTTGATTTTGCACACAAACTCGATGGGCATGTGGGCCGCCAGGGCTGCTACACTTCCAGTGTTCCTTGGTCTCGCTTGTCAGTCTTATTCTTCGAGTGTTCCACTTGCTACAGTTCACTTCCTACTACTTTTTGGTGCTTGCACAGTTTTTCTTGTCTATTTTTTCCCAACTGTCTGCCTCCGCTTCCTTACACAAATCCTGTCTTTTTTAACACTTTCTCCTTTCCTGTGCTTTCTTTTCCTCCATCCTTTGTGTTTATTCTGGTCTTCGGTTTCCTTTCAGAACTCGAACTGAAGCTGCGGTTGCTTAAACTCCAGTAAAGGAGATGCTCAAAAGTCCTCCAGTGGTGAAGAAAAGCAGAGCAGAGAGTGAAGAGAAAGGAAAGAGGATAGGCTCAGTGCTGTAAGCGCCAGAGTGCGAGTGAGTCGCTGCTTTGCTTGTCAACTCAGCTCCACATCTCTCTCTCTCTCTCTCTCTCTCTGACTCCTCTCTGCTTCTGACGTAGCCGCTGCCCAAAGTCCTCTCACACACATTTTCACTGACAGAGAGAGAGAGAGTGAAAAAGAGAGAAAGAAACACACAGAGTTGAGAGAGATAGTCAGTGTAGTGACGACACACGCCATGCACTCTAAGCTTAGCAGATCAGTGCAAAGTGAACAAGTCCTCACAAGGACCTGATACAGGTGATAGAAGGGAGGGGTGAAAGGTGCAGAGAAGAAAGCTAGAAAGTAGAGAAAAAAAACATGTTTATTATCATATGATGAGTGAGAGAAAGTAGTGATTATTTCTCCTTCAGTGCATGAGAAGACCTCATCCACATCCACTGAGGTTTGTATTTCCCAAGCAGTGACAGGTTATTACATCTACTTAAAGAGATTTCTCAAGCGTTTTGCACCCATACTAAACGCCCCCCCCCCATCTCTCTTATTGGTAGTGCTCTCTAAGTGTTGGTTAGGCAGGTGTTTTTGTCACGTGTGTGACAAAATAAGAAGCTGAATATCTGTATGCATGCACTTGAATCTGCTCACATCTATGTGCCTGTGCCTTAAATGCAATTTGATTGATAATTGTCGCATATATGTATAGCATACTTGAACGTCTGTGCATGTGTGTGTGTGTGTGTGTGTGTGTGTGTGTGTGTGTATGTATGTGTGTTTGCTTGCCTGCCTGTGCCTATTAACACAAAGGCAATTCTATAATTACTGTGAGTTATGCTGGATGTGTGTGTGTATGTGAGGGGGGGCTTGAGAGGGAGGCTCAGAGAGAGACTAATGGTGTACGTAATGAAGACTGAGAGAAGTATAACGAGCGAGAGGCGACTGTTGATGATCAATCTCCCTCTCAGGCGGAGACTGACAGTCTATTGATCAGACGGACGGGTGAACAAGTGATTATGGAGGAGTGTGACCCTCTAGCTCTGTCTGTATAAACACACACACACACACACACACACACACACACACACACCTATCATAACAAGAATCCAAAGCTCATCGTTTTTCCTGTCAGTTGAATACACTCATCATAAGCACATTTATACCTCCTGATACATGTATAATGACTAAAAGGGAAACAAATTTATATTTTATTATTTTTTATGGAAAAGGATGTGAGTTAGATCCACTGCTACTGAAACATTATTCACTATAACAGACACTGACAAGAAAATAATATGATGACTACAGTAATATAATATTATAATACATGCAACAACAACAAAAACACGATAAGAAAAAGACACTCTGAGAGAGAGAGAGAGAGAGAGAGAGAGAGAGAGAGAGATGTCAAGCCATGTTATTTCGTCAACGTCTGAAAATAACACATTGGGTTACAAGAAAATCACAGCAGGTCCTAAGTGCCTTTAGGTGAGTCAGTTTTAACATTAGACAAAAAAAAAAAAAAACCTTGAGAAGCAAAATGAGCACTTGAGGCATAAGTGGCTCTGTTCTTCAGTACAACTTCAGTACAATGCAGCAATATAGAACACTTTTCATCTGCTTTTATGACAAAATGTTGATCCTTTCTGTTTTTTTTTTAATAGAAATTCCCAACACATTTTTTTTTTACACTCGTTCACCTTTGGGCCACCAGAATGCTCATAAGGTTTGAGCATTTTCTGTCATTCTCCTGACAAACCAAAGGCACTTTTAATATTTATAAAGACATCCAAGAGCTCAAGAAACGCAGTCTGTCTTCTGCCTTTACTGCAGGGTGTGTAGTGTCGCGTACCGTGGTGAAGTCGAGCGCGTTAGCATGCAACAAAAGGCCTGCCATGCAGAGGGAATCTTTGAATCTCACCGACATTCTCATGAATTATTAAACTCCCCTCAGGTAATGACACTGCCAGACATGCACACACACACACACACACACACACACTAAGCTTGAGAAAGATTTGATATTAAACTAAGTGCCGCGTGACTTCTCCTCCACTGAGTCACCCCAACGCTGTTTCCCGCATGGCTTTGGTGTGACAGGCTAATTGGGCTGCTCTCGACCAACAGCTTTGAGGCCTCAGACGCCATGTTGAACTGCAGCTACTCTCTTACAACAACTTGCTTTTATGATTCCAAAATGGCCCCCTAGTGAATACTACATACAGTAGGTGCTATGTGTGAGGGTGGTGCTACACTATACCTGCCTGTTCATGAAATTATCCAATCAGGCTGCAGATGCTTGAAAATCTCCTGGGATTTTCAGTCATGGGAGTTTACACAGAGTAGTGCAAGAAGCAAAAAAAAAAACATCCAGCATGAGGCATTTCTGTGGATGGAAACGCCTTGTTAGTGAGAGAGGTTGAATAAGAATGACCAGACAGGAATTCAACAGTAACTCAGATAACCACTCTTTACAACTGTGTTGAGCAGAAAAGCATCTCACCACTGTTGGAAAACATGGCAACTTGAGTTACTGTCAGCATGAACCATTCTGACCATTCTCCTCTTCCCTTTCTAATCAATAAGTCATTTCATTACATTACATTACAGGCATTTAGTAGATGCTGTTATCCAGAGCAATATACAACATACCCAGAGAAGCCTGGGGAGCAGTTGGGGGTTAGGTACCTTGCTCAAGGGTACTTCAGCCATTCCTGCAGGTCCGGGGAATCAAACCGGCCACCTTTTGGTCCCAAAGCTGCTTCTCTAATCATTAGACCACGGCTTCCCCCAGAACTAACATTTCTTTCTACCTGCAGAAGATCCATCCATCCATCATCTGTAACCGCTTATCCTGTGCAGGGTCACGGGTAAGCTGGAGCCTATTCCAGCTGACTATGGGTGAGAGGCGGGGTACACCCTGGACAGATCATCACAGAGCTGACACATAGAGACAAACAATCATTCACACTCACGGTCAATTTAGAGCCACCAATTAGCCTAACCTGCATGTCTTTGGACTGTGGGGGAAACC
>JANZLB010000023.1:12408566-12418735 GCA_026167865.1 Notarius quadriscutis | reverse complement strand
CATGCAATTAAAGTAAACAAATATCTCGGCGGCAGCAGTCAAAGCCCTTAAATGAATGCTGCTTATCCAAAATATGCTAATAGTTATTCAGATTAAAAAGAGCCAGTGCATGCCAGATAGCATAATAAGCAAAATGCTGAGTAATCCCTATTAGCTGTGACATATTAGCAGTAACATTAAGACCCTTTCATGTGCTCAAATATTATTACTGTATATATTACTAATGTAGTGTGATTTGGCAGTTGTTTCCCCTGAGATTTATAACAATCTGAGCATTATTAGCATAAACATTAATGGTTTGCACTGAGTGAATTACAGTTCATTTGGGGAAAAAAAAAATCACCAGAACCTGCTATGTTCTTCACTTTGGCTGTAAACATGTCTTAAGAGTAGTTGCTGTATCTGTGGCT
The DNA here is from genome assembly GCA_026167865.1 of Notarius quadriscutis. Classification (NCBI taxonomy): domain Eukaryota; kingdom Metazoa; phylum Chordata; class Actinopteri; order Siluriformes; family Ariidae; genus Notarius; species Notarius quadriscutis. Next base: position 12,418,325 of record JANZLB010000023.1, on the reverse strand, counting down.
CTTGTACGATGTCATGTAGCCACCATCCGTGGATGCTGCAGGAAGCATTGGGAGGCCTGTATATCGGTCGGTCTTGCAGAGTGCCATCGCCTGCTTGTAGTTGATTTTCTGCTTCGTAATCGGGTCCACTAGGTCCTTGATGTAGTTTGCCTCTTCCTGAAGCTCTCTCATCATCGCAGTGTCGATCATTTTGCCTTTGACTGCATCTTCAGTGCTTACTCGGCCTGTTTGGTTGGGGTTGACCAGGCCACCTGTCAGGTACTGAGCCTCCATGTAACGCATGGCTGTGTCTTTAGGTATCCACCCCTTCTGAACAGCCTCTCCAATTGACAGACGTTCTTTAGTTACTGGATCTTCAATCCCGGTGAAGGCTTTCTGGGCATTGAGTAACCGCTGCAGCTGTGTGGATTCGATCAGGCTTCGATCTGCTGCTTTATGGACTGAAAATCTTTCTCTGCTGTTAATATCCACGATACCACCAGTGGCTGCTTGTGCCTCCAGCAACCTTTGGGCTGTCGTGGGGTCAATCATCCTTCGGGCCAGGGCCGAGCGCACTGAAAGGTTTGTACTGGTATCTTTGTCGTAAACTCCACAAATAGGGAGTTGCTCAGCATTGGAACTGGTGAAAGTTGTGGTATATGAGGGGGATTTGTATGAAGTTCTTTGGCTGGTGACTGATGTGATTGCAGATGGCATCTTCTGTTCTCCAGCCACAAGAAGGGCAAACTCTGAGATGGGCATCTTTCCATCTTTGTATTGCTGTAACTGATATTGAGTCAATTTGCCATCTCTCAGAGCATTTTTGATGGAGTATTGCTTGCCGCTCTTGCGATCCTGCAATACAGACGTCTCCCCATCACGTCCCGTCGTAGTAATCTCCTCCCAGTCACACTCCAAGTCTTGCAAGTTGATGTACTGGGCACGGTCAATTAGCCCTTGAATGTAAGCATCATATGGTGACATGTCTTTACCAGTCTCAGGGTCCAGGATGCTAATTCTGGTGGAGATGTTTTTCTCCTGCGTACGTGTTTCTGAAGCATTTTCCTCTTTTTTCAAGCTGTTCCTGAGCTCTATGATGGTGTTTTCGCGCTTGTAAATCCTGTCCTTCTCATCCAGAATGTCTCTCTCCAAGCGCTGAATATCAGACTCCATCTTTATGCTCTTTTGCCTGCTCATTTGGGATCTTTCACTCATTAGCCTGGACTGCTGATGGAATGAGATGCTGATCTCTTTCTGATCGCTCTCCAGAGCTCTCAGTTGTTGTTGGAGATCCTGTTTTTCTTTTAGAAGGGAATCCCTTTGATGTATAAGGTTAGTCTCCTCATGAGAAGTCGTTGTTCTTCTGCTTTGCAGTCGCTCCTGTTTCTCCTTAATACGACGGATTTCATCCTCCACATCTAATCTGGCATTTCTCTGCTGGAGCACCTGGTCTCTCAAGTGAGAGAGCTGGGTCTCTACTGCTGGGTCTTTTTCTACCCGGACCACCTCTTTGTAGACTGTCCTCTCAAAAGATTTCTCTTTTTGCAGGATGTCTATCTGGATTTTCAAATTCCTGATGTCTCGCTCCAGCCGCATGACATCATTGCTCTCTTTGTCAAAGTCTGTCCTCAGGCCACTGGTCAGTTTTTCCAGTTTTGGATCCCTCTCTACTTTCAGAACTTCCTCCATTACAATATACTCCTCAACTGGTGGTGGTGCGTTCTGTAGCTCGTTGATACGGTATTTAATTTGTGACAACTCGGTCTCCACCAGTATCTTTTTTTGCCTTTCATCACTTTCCCTAATAGTCCTCTCCTTCTCGTCTATCAGAGCTCTTTGTCGCTGCACTTCCTGATCTGCCTTCCGACGGTTGTTTACTTCGTCATCCAGAGTCCTTCCTAGCCTATCAAGTTCTATAAGCTGCCTTGGGTCTTTCTCTAATCTTACTACTTCTTGTACTACCAACTTCTCTTCTGGTCTTTGTCTCTCCAGCAGTATGTATTTATTCTGAAGATCGAATACCATTTCCTCTATGGTTCTGCGTGTTTGTATCTCATCACGTACCTCCTTCCTTAGACGATCTGCTTCCTTCTCCAAGAGTGGATCATTGATGTGCTTGATCACATCTTTAGTGACCACCTTAGTCTCTACCTTTGACTTCTCTGCCTTCAGGATATCCCGCTCTCTCTTGAGATGGCTCAGCTCACTTTCTAAGGAATTGTAGGATCTTTGTAAGGAATAGACTTGGTCCGAGAGCTTTTGAATCTCTCTCACGTTCTCTGGACTACGTTCTTCTTTCACCACCTCTTGAACCACTTCCTTATACTCTATTTTTGGTTTCTGAGAGCGGAGAGATTCCAGATCAGTTCTGACCAAACTGACCTTCCTTTCATACTCAGAATTCTGCCTGGCAGCATCCTGGAGTTCTCGCCTCAGTCGCACTATCTCTGCTTCAGTTTCTGGGGAAATCCTGTAGATCTCATTAACAATCTCCTTGATGTCGATCTTCGGTTTACGTTGTTCAACTTGGACATACCGTGCCTGAAGATCGTTCACTTCATTAAGAGTTATTTTATTCTGGTGCTTCTCTTCATCAATGTTAGATCGAAGCCTGGTAGACTCATTAATGAGTGCAGGGTCTTTTTCAATTTTCTTCACTTCCTTGGTCACATACTTGGGCTCTAAGGTAGGGATGAGTCTCTCAAGATTGGTAATTTGACTCTTTGTTTGGACGATTAGATTGTTCAAAGACCGGACCCTTTCACCCTCATCTTCGATGTCCATCTTAAATGACATGACAGCCTTCAGCATCTCAGGATCTTTCTCTACTTGAACAACTTCCTTCTGTACCACCCTTTCTTTGATAGTCGGCCTCTTTTGCTCCAAGAATATCATCTCTGATTTCAGTTGACCTCCTTGACTATCTACAACTTTGACTTCATTCATCAATCTGCTTATCTCATCCTTCAGTCTTTTAGCCTCAACATCCAACTGAGGATCTCTTTCGTATTGGGTCAACTCTCTAGTCACCAGCTTTGGCTGAACACACTTAAGTTCTGTTTCCAGATTAGAAATCTTTCTGGTGAGCACCTCGATCTCACTTTGGGTTCCAGTTCGTCGCAAGGCCTCCTCGTGGGCTTTTTTCTGAAAGTCAGTTATATCAGCCTCAAGCTTTGGATCGCGATAGTATTGTAGAACCTCCTTCTCTTCCACACGTTCAACACCTTTTCTGCTCTTGAGTGACAACATCCTATCTTGAAACATTCTAAGCTCAGATTCAACATGGCTGCGTCTGCCAATTTCGTCTTCAAGTTTCCTGTGTAGATCATCAACCTCTGCTGCACTTCTTTGTTGCAGCTGCTGCTCCTGCTTTACCATGGTCATTTTCTCCTCTTTCTACAGAATGAAAATAACAGAAAACATCCAATCATACAGAAAGTCTTGTTTGTATGTCATGGAGAACATGACGTTCGTAGGTCTTGTTGAGGAACAAACTAACGTCAATGGCGTTAAAATGCCTGGAGAGAATGCCGCTACGATTGTCCGCTTTGCTTATACAGACTTTTCGTGCAGTGGGGGGAAAAAACACACTGCTATGTGTTTCATATGTAGAAGAACTATCAAGGAGACGATGGGGACAACCTCGAACTTCAATCGTCATTTGGTAATTGGTCCGGTTGGAGTCTTGTTCTCAGACTTGACTCGGATCAATAGTGGACTCGACTCAAAAAATGTTTTAATGACTTGGACTTGACTCAGACTTGAACACCGAGGACTCCAGACTGGACTCGGACTTGAGGTTTAGTGACTCGACTACAACACTACATTTATTATGACAGATTTATACCTGTGTGAGAAGGCTCTTGGCTAAGTCCATCTGGTTGAGAAGTTGGTCATTTGCAGCTGCGATGTTAGCATAGCGGTTCACTAGAGCTTTTTCCTATTAAAAAAATAACAATAAATTGGAATTTAATGAAGGTGAAACGCATTTGATTTGGTTAAGTGACATGATCTTCTTCCACTTTCAATTAGTCTCACCTCTTTTGCCACAGACTCTGCCAGAGTAGGGGTGGACACCCTTCTAATATCTTCTGCGCTAGAGTTTGTCAGAGTAGCTCTGTACTTGTCAGAGTTCATATCGTATTCCTAGACAGAGTGGAGGAAAAATGGAAATGTTGACTTCAGGGTTGGTTGAGATTATTTATTCATTTAGATTAAATAAGCTTTTAAACTTACATTGAGGATATCTTGCAGATCCTGAGAGAGATCGGCCATCCTGTCCACTTCATAACCTTTCCTTTTAATGTCCTCTATTACTCTCTGTGGAAAACAAAACATTTTTTTTTTTTATCATGGATAGTAACCTTTCACAAGCTGTAATTTGGGCAGCTCTAGTATTGTTGTCGTAATCATCATAATATATTAAATCCACTGACCTCTTGAGAAGTCTGCTTTGCTATGATTGTGGCGACATCATCCGAGGGCCTGACCTTGTTGTTCTGCAAATTGTCCAGGAATGTGTCAAGTGATTGGGTAGCATTCTGGAAGTCATTGTTCTTGGTGCTAGCCCCTTGCAAAAGGCTCTCCCTATGTAATTGTGAAACAAATTTAATTACAAGAATAATTTCATACTCACTTTTCAACTAATATATTAAAAAATCTGACTTGGTAAGAAAAACTCTAATTCCTGTCTTTTTTCATAGCTATATCGTACCTATCTATTAGCTGGTTGTTGATGTTAGCGTAGCGATTCTGCAGGCTTTTAACTTGAGCCTCCTGCCTGCGTATATCAGGGCAGTACTCGTGATATCCCTGCTGGAGGGACCTGCACAGTTTTTCTGTCGTCTCGAGATCTTTGTTCAGCTTCTGCATCTCAGGTTGGGCAGCAGCCACATCTTTCTTCAGGTTCTGAGGAAGTTGATAAAGCGATAACAAGATTTAAGGAAAATTAGCAAGGGCTTGAAAGTTTATGATGTCAAAGCAGTGCAGACGCAAGGGTAACTTGATCAGCTTACACCATCGGGCCTTTCATTTGGATGGAAAATGATAAAATTCCGTGCTTACTTGCAGTTCGTGGATGCGGTTCTGGAGGGAGTTGGGAAAATCTAAAATAGGACCATCTCTACTCAGCTGCTTCTCAAAACCAGAAACAGTCCCATCCACCTTTCGTATTTGGTTCTCCAAATTCAGGGATGCACCAGCCCTGCAACGTCATCCATTAAGATTTTTTATTAAGCAACTGTAGAACATATGACTATACTATATACAGTTATTTACTCCTGTATATCATACTACTAAACCACAAATGGTTTATAAACCTTAAAAGGGTTAAATTAGTTGTTTTATGAGCTAGATTTTTAGCCTACTTTTTGATGTAGAGGTCATTAAGACCAGCCAGGCTGTCTTGTTTGTTTTTGGTCTGGCTCAATCTCTCAGGCAAACTGGATGACACCGGGTCGTTGAAGTTCTGGGATGCGAGTGGTTCAAGATCCTTCTGTATACCTCCCTTTTGTTGCTCCAGCTGCCGCAGAGCTGCTGCAGCTTTCTGCGGGAACATAGATGAAAATCCATACATCAATGAAATATGTCCTTTTCAACATAACTTTTATGCACCTAGGTTTGTTGCAAAGATCGAAGCCGGAAAGAGCGTGGAATCTGGAAGTTGGACAGATGATATCGTTCATACCTGCTTTTTTACAAGTTCAAAACTAATTTCTCTAATGATTAAATGATAGAGTTGCCAGGTATTTATGGAAAAGAGTTTGGGGTGGGACGGCTTCCAATATTTGTTAGCTACATTATTTTCTTCGGTCCAGTGCAAAAGTAAAAAAGCAAAAATGTTGTACACCAACCATCTCATGGGTGGATGATCAACTACATTTGGGGTAAAGTCTGGTCCTTTACTTTTGAATGACCGAATGAGACCGTCAATTATGGCGTACCTCGCGCCGGCCCTGTCTAGTCCAGAAGGAACGAGCTAAATCAGGCCACCTTGCGCAATAAATGTTGCATGCTATATATAGAAGCTATGTCACATACAATATGTCACATACAAAGCTTTCCTTCTGTGTACAGAGCCTTATTATATCAACGAATCATGTGTGAAAATTTGAACCATTTAGTGTGAACAGTTCAAAAGTTATTAGCCATCAAACTATGGATGTTTGATTGTAACACTTGTTTTTATGCTAAATATGGGGCCACGCCCCCTTTTTGAAGGCTTAATATCTCCGAAACTAGTGGAGATATTGGCCTAAAATTTTGCACAGTAATTATTAGTTAAAAGGGCATCAAAATAAAAAATTATGAAGCAAATCTGAGATGGTAAGTCGGGAGCCTTCTGATTATTTGGCAGAGAATTACCCAAGTTTACGAGCAGCAACACTGAATGATCTGCCACCCATAAATGCCAGTTTAAAACGTGGGACAGTCAGAAGTCCACAGACAGAAGATCTGAGGGAGCAGGAGGGACAGTACAAACAAACTAGCTCGCAGAGACAGGAAGGGGCGAAACCATGAAGAGCTTTATAGGTTAAAAGCAAGATTTTGTATTTAATCTGAGAAATAACTGGCAACCAGTGCAGTTGCTGTAAAACAGGAGTGATGTGAGCAGTGCGTTTGGTGAGTGTGAGGACTCTAGCTGCTGAGTTCTGGATATACTGCAGGCGATTGGGCAATGTGGCAGGGAGACCATAAGAGAGAGAAATGCAATAGTCAAGAAAAAATAAACACATTGACCAACATTTTGGCATCAGTTTCCAAGAGAAGACGTGCAATATTGCTAAAGTGAAAGAAAGCATTCTTAGTAATGAGTTTAAGATGGGGTTCAAACGTAAGGGTGGACTCAAAGAGAACTTCAAGGTTTTTTATAACTTGGGAAGGACTAATAGACACACCGTCAACATCAATTGTGGATCTGGAGAAGTTCAGAACCTCTCTTTTGCTACAGAACCTCCGTTTTGCCCGCATTAAGTTAAAGGCAGTTCTTATGCAGCCATTGCTTAAGGTCAGTGATGCAAGTCCTGAGCAGCTGAACAGGGGCTATAGAAGGGGTGATAGTGATGTAGAGTTGAATGTCATCAGCATAACAATGAAAGTTAAGGCCATGGTTACGAACAATCTGTCATAATTATGTCATAATTATGGGAAACTTAATCATAATAATGAGACAAAAAGTCATAATTATGAGAAGCTAAATCATAATAATGAGAAAAGTAATAATTATGAGGAAAAAGTCATAATTATAGGAAACTTAATCATAATAATGAGACAAAACATCATGAGACAAAAAAGTCATGATTATGAGAAACTAAATCGTAATGAGAAAAAAGTCATAACTATGAGACAAAAAGTCATAATGAAAATCTGAATCATAATAATGATACAAAAAGTCATAATTATGAGAAACTTAATCATAATAATGAGAAAAAAGTCATAATTATGATACAAAAAGTCATAATTATGAGAAACTTCATCATAATAATGAGAAAAGGCATAATAATGAGACAAAAAGTCATAACTATGAGACAAAAAGTCATAATGAAAATCTGAATCATAATAATGAGACAAAAAGTCATAATTATGAGAAACTTAATCATAATAATGAGAAAAAAGTCATCATTATGATACAAAAAGTCATAATTATGAGAAACTTCATCATAATAATGAGAAAAAAGTCATAATTATGATACAAAAAGTCATAATTATGAGAAACTTAATCAAAATAATGAGAAAAGTCATAATTATGAGAAACTTAATCATAATAATGATAAAAAGTCATAATTATGAGAAAAAAAGTCATAATTATGAGACAAAAAGTCATAATTATGAGAAACTTAATCATAATAATGATAAAATGTCATAATTATGAGACAAAAAATCATAATTATGAGACAAAAAGTCATAATTATGAGAAACTTAATCATAATAATGAGAAAAAGTCATAATAATGAGACAAAAAGTCAGAACTATGAGACAAAAAGTCATAATTATGAGAAACAATCATAATAATGAGAAAAAAGTCATAATTATGAGCAACTTAATCATAATAATGATAAAATGTCATAATTATGTGACAAAAAGTCATAATTATGATACAAAAAGTCATAATTATGAGAAACTTAATCATAATAATGATAAAAAGTCATAATTATGAGAGAAAAAAAGTCATAATTATGAGACAAAAAGTCATAATGATGAGAAACTTAATCATAATAATGATAAAAAGTCATAATAATGAGACAAAAAGTCAGAACTATGAGACAAAAAGTCATAATTATGAGAAACTTAATCATAATAATGAGAAAAAAGTCATAATTATGAGAAACTTAATCATAATAATGATAAAATGTCATAATTATGAGACAAAAAGTCATAATTATGAGAAACTTAATCATAATAATGAGAAAAGTCATAATTATGAGAAACTTAATCATAATAATGAGAAAAAAGTCTTAATTACGAGACAAAAAGTCATAATTATGAGAAACTTAATAATGAGAAAAAGTCATAATTATGAGACAAAAGTCATAATGATGAGAAACTTAATCATAATAATGAGAACAAAAGGCATAATTATGAGAAAAAAGTCATAACTATGAGACAAAAAGTCATAATGATGAGAAACTTAATGATAATAATGAGACAAAAAGCCATAGCCTGGCCTGTAGGAGAACTGTGTAATGTAAAAGGAAGGGGCCGGGGGCGGGGCCCTGAGCAACAGGAAGCGCGGGTGATTTATGAACTCCACATTTCCGGGTGGAAAAACGCTTGCAGTGCTGAAGGACAGTTCGGGGGGACAACTGGAGCCGCCGCTGCACTTCTCTCTCTTTCTTTTTACTTCCTGAGCTGCTGGAGCACAAGGCGGGTTCCCCCTGTCTGTCTGTGTGCCTGTCTGTCTGTCTGTCTGTGTGCCTGTCTGTCTCTCTCCCTGTCTGTGAGAACGCGCTCAGTGATCAGCTCGGTTCTGGTTCTGATTCTGAAGTGAGATGTGAAATGTTTGCTTTCAGGAAGTTTGGCTGTAAGCTGTGGTGCTACAGGAGGTTGGGGTAATATCACATCCCGGCACTGAACTGGTAACCAGATAGATAGATAGATAGATGAGGCGTTAGCTAAAGTAATGGGAAATAATTAGCCACTCATGTTAGCCAAGAGCTCGGGAGCTTCCGGTTGAGCAGCGCGAGCGCCCAGTGTGTCTGACCTGTGGCGGTGAAGCTCCCAGTTCCTCCATGAGCGGGGTTCCTGATGCCCAGGCTGTGTGCGGGGTTCCTGATGCCCAGGCTGTGTGCGGGGTTCCTGATGCCCAGGCTGTGTGCGGTGCGGGGGTTCCTGATGCCCAGGCTGTGTGCGGGGTTCCTGATGCCCAGGCTGTGTGTAGACTCAGTGAGCGTGTTTATAAAGAAGCCGCAGTGGCGCTGAACTCCGTCTCTGCTCCAAACTTGGTGCGCGTCAACACGTTGCTATGGAAACGCCTCGGGGGGGCTGCTGTTGCCATGAGACACCGTTTGTGAGAGTTGAATGGAGAGGTAAACAGAAATAAACCAATAATCATCCATCATTTCCCATGTTCATTCACACACACAACATTTATTATTCTGGAGTCTGATTACAGAAGCCCTTTTCAGCCACTTGGGAAAACAAAAGCAAACAAATATCTGATAATTATGACTTTATAGCTGATAGTTATGACTTAGAAACTTATAATGATCTCATCTCATCTCATTATCTGTAGCCGCTTTATCCTGTTCTACAGGGTCGCAGGCAAGCTGGAGCCTATCCCAG
>JANZLB010000023.1:11989377-12003586 GCA_026167865.1 Notarius quadriscutis | reverse complement strand
GTCAGCTGGGATAGGCTCCAGCTCACCTGCGACCCTGTAGAACAGGATAAAGCGGCTACAGATAATGAGATGAGATGCTTAAACATGACATCAGAGGAGCCCATTGCGTAATATGAACTGATAGCGTAGCAGTTTCACCTCGTAAAAACTTTCAAGGTTCTGCAAATCCCACCTGGTTTTAAGGTTCACTGGCTATCATAGATATCTTTTTATGCCTGAGAAGAGATTTGGGTAAATAAAACTCAAGCAAGTAAGACAAAATACATCTCAAAGAAGTCTTTTAATATGAGGGATTAAAAAAAAAAAAAGAAGCAAAACATACAATGCCTAAAATCTTGTTATTAAGCTTATATTGGAACTACAGATCACATAAAAGGGAAAAAAAAACCTTAAACAATTTACCTCAAATGTAGTCGATCAGCCAAGACATGCCTGATATCTGAAAATTTTCTTTAGTTTTGCGCTACAACAACTATGAAGCTACTGCTAACAAGTACTGTAAGTCTATCCCCTATATATATATATATATATATATAATACAAAACATTATCACAATAATATCTCGTGCATGATTTGAATTTGGTTTTTGTAATGCTGCTTTGTGACGTGTCCGTTATGAAAAGCGTGATCCAATTAAAGTGAAGTGAAATTTGGGAGTATAGCAGGGACAGCCTGTCTTTACACATTTCAAAGGAAAAAAATTTTAAAAACAAAAATCAATATTTACACATCATTATGACCTTCACTTCTTGACTTAACCAATGGTAAATAAAATAACATTTTATTCGATCCACATTCGCCGGATATGAGCAATCGCACGCTCTGATTGGCTACTCTACTGCTACGATATCGGCTCATATACTATGAAGAGAAAAACAAAATGGCGGAGCGTGCTGCTGAACCAACCGAGGACGAAATAAGAATTCGACTTGAAAACAAAACCCCCCAAAAATACGGAATAAAAGTATTTGACGGCAAGAATGTATATTTTTTCTTTTTAAGAATTATTATGAGAGCATTTTTCACAAATTGCTCCTGTCATTTCGCCGGTTTGTTTACATCCTAAGCGGAAATTATTTTGTCGGATGTTTTGGATAAAGTTTTCGTTGATCGAATTTGCTAAAAAAAATGCGCCGTTTCTCAAAATCCAGTGAATGTGGACAGAATAAAACAGTTATTCCACTCAATCTGGTCGTACATGACTTCTAGCCAACTCGGTGCTATGCAAATTAAACATAATGTTGAATTTTATTTTTTCCAACTTTTCATCTGACTATAACGAAAATACACCACCAATCAACAGATTAGCGCTAGATCCAGTGCTAAACACACCAGAAACATATTTAATGTGTGTTACAGGGTGGTGTTTTCTTTTAACTTCAAAATGCAACCCCGTTATCTGTATATCAAAACAAAATGGCTGCCTGCAGACAGTTCCAGCTTTTCGCTTCAGCTCCACGTGTTTATAGATTAATATAATATAAATACATCATTCTGTCAACTGAACCACATTACTGAAGAATGTTTCACGGCTTGTATTTACAGCAAACGTTTTTGTGTGTGAGGTAGACTTTGTTTACTTGTTAGCTACATTAGCCAGATGTAGCCTTATAGCACTGACTGACTACATTCAGGGAAAGGGTGTGCGTGTGAGGTCAATCTTGTTTTCTGCTGAAGTATTCCTTTGAAATAAATTCCAACAGAGTGCCTGTGTGAGGTGGAGGTTACGAAGCTCTACGCACAACCATAAGAGGTCAAACTTAAACAGCAGATAAAATAAAAGTCACAGTGAGCCACATTCAGATACAAGAAGACTCTTCAAAACGGAGACGGAGGTTTTATGAAACGAACGTCGTCTCCCCCAAAAGCTCCTGAGCCATTTCAAGGTTTTTGCTTTAAAGGTTTCATTTCACCATTTATTTGATTTTGAACCCTTTCCTTTCATTGATCAAAACAGCTTCAGTTAAAAATGTTAAACGTTTTCGTGTTACTTCTCCTCAATGTAAATTGCTTCGCTCAAAAAAATAAAATACCTAAAAATAGACCATCTTTATATTAAAAAATTAGATATATATATATAAACAAGTATACATATTTTTTCTGGCTTGTGGTCTATAGTTACAGAAACTTTTTAAATGGCCAGGTTTTCCAGGTTTGTCAGGTCCAGGAGTCGTATCTTGCCGAGAGTCATGGTGTCCACGAATGTCCATGTGCTGAGACGGCAATAACTACCACTGATCTAAACCCACTAGTTGACTGGAAAACGGTACGAATGAGGAGACAAACGGGTTTGAAAGTTTTGTATAAATTATGCAGGTCACTTAAAAGAACAGTAGAAATATTAAAAATAATGCTGTGGTTCCATTGTACTCCAAACTCCGGGAATTAACCTTTGACCCTGAACAGAAGTAAGGAAGACGTCCCACCCCAGTTGAAATGGATCTTGTATACTTCTGATCTCGTGGACAAAATTGTGTTTTAACAATGGCTTTGGGTCCCATGTGCAACATTAGTTGGGTGATTTATGCTTACCAATACTAAATAAAAAGTAATCCACCTTCCATGAAATGGATTATCCTTTTATTAAAGAATTGCAAATGGCTGTTCAAGTGTTGCTGAGTAACTCGATTTCTTGAGGCACTTGATGCGTTATGTGCACAGATAAAGTTCACTGGGAATGAAATGGCTTTCCCCGCCCACTACACAAAGCACCAGTACTTTTCCAGTAACCAGTACTAAAGCTTCAGAATGGTTTTGATACCTGCTCAAGGCTGACACTGAACAGGACCTAATAATACTCGCTGGGCGGGGCTCGGACCACAATCTTGCTGCTTTCTTACTCACGATCCATAATGCGTTTCATTTCACAAACAATTAGGAGGTGCCATCGAAAGCAAGCTGTGTCAACATCCTTACAGTGTATACATGTTTGTACCACAACCTTGCTGAATTCTCAAATCTGATTGCTCAGAAAGTGTTTGACATTTAGAGAAGGACTCTCCATTGTCAGCGCTTTGCTCACCATTGGGAAATCTTTAAGACGGATACGATTGCTTTAATAATAAGCACAACAACAACAGGATCTGACTTAATGCACTAAATGTTTGACAATTAAAAGTATGATTAACAAATTGCAAAATTACGATTGTTAGCAAAGCAATACAACACTGTAGGATGTGCTGTTACAGGCTCATACCCAATCCGTAATTGATTACTTTCCAATAACAGCATGACCGATCATGTTCAAGTTTGTTGTTTTGACAGCAGCACAATAGCAAAATCATGCATACGACTTCCCCCTAGGTGGAAGTAACACAGCTCTAATGCGACAAAAAAAAAACCCAGATCTAAAATATGAAAGAGCTGTTGTGTGATTGACTACAAGGATATAATTTAATATGAAATCTGAACTCTCTTTTTACAGACTGCTGAAAGATAAAGAAAAAAAAAGAAGCGAATAAAGGTTTTAAAAGTTTATTAAGAAAAGGCCTGTGTGTTATTAAACTTCATTTTTAGTAAAAGGAATATTTTATTTAATAGGTCAATTGTATTTTACTCCAACCTTTAAAAAAAAAAAAATTCTGAATTTCACAAAAAGTTGATAGAATAGGAAAACAAAATGTTGCACTTTTTGGTAATGAAAATTTTCATTGAATATTTCTTTCAAAAATATCATGGGAAAACTGAAACGTGAATCGAATTGTAGTGGGAACCGGGTAAAATCATTACATGCTTATGGTATACACAGACCAAACTATGAAGCTTTGAGTTTTTGGATGAGCGCCTCTCAAAGCTCTCAATACCCCTCAAGAAGAACCGGAATGCATTTTCAAACACATTTCTACTAGAAATAAAATATCCCAATTTCGAGTACAATGGAACGTTGCATAATGGCCCAAGTTCTCCTTTAGCACACTAAAGGATCAGTGTGGGTCGTTTCGTACACTCTCAGGTCCATCCTCTGCTAGAAAGACCTTCGTTCTTCCCATCTGCTTTTTAAACTGTGTTCTTCTTCCACAATGACCTCCATTTCCCAGTTCTGCTGTGAAATGGTCCAGTCCAGATGCCGAGTCACTAATCTCTGGTTTCCTGTCAGACCAGTAGCTCCAGCGCAGCATGTGTTTGATTCCCACAGGCAGGTAGGAAGCAAGAGCTCACTTAGCAGAACCAACTTCCTGGTTACAGAGTTACCAAAGTGCTTATGGGTAATGCAGTTTAGGAAGCTGTAGACTGTAGTCTGTTGTTATGAGACCTACGGAACGCAGAAAGAAGCGAGCAGATAATGTTTATTAAAAGCTTATTTTTAATTAAAATGCAAAAAGAAAAAAAAAAAGGATGCCAGTAGGTCATTTTCTTTAGTTTTTTTTTAATAAAAAGTAAGAAAATAATTAAAAAAAAAAAAAAAAAAAGATAGCAGCCATGCTGGTATGAGTTCATCTGTTCATTTCTTGACAATAATTCATACTGCTGGAACCCACATGAGGATGGCGTTCATAGGAAAATGAACGAGATTCGCTACACAGGCAGCATCTGTGACATCCACTTTCCTGTTGAACCAGTCTACACTTCTGTAATGCTCCTTCACAAAAGGACTTAAATGCATAAAATATCATTCACACACACAATTCCGAACTGAGATAAAAGCTTCATACAATTAGTAATGTAACATTCCCAAATATCCACGTAAAGCCAGTGATATTACAGTGTGTATGAGGTAAGCTTGTTCTCTCACCTCATGCATGATATTTTAAAATAACTAAAGCTTCTTCTGCAGCGTTTCTAAATGAAGTAACTAAATAAAACGGACAATATTTCCTTGACAGAGACATGAAATGCAATGGTCTACTAACTTAAGGTAAATGATCCTTTTCAATATTGAGATATCGCACTAGAAAAAAGTAGATTTTCCCCTGATTGAGATACAAAACACAGCAACTACTTTAAAATCACTCAAGAGTCCATCTTCCATACAAAAGTTTTGTTCTTCCATTAAAAAAAAAAAAGTTGCCGTTTTCTCTTTGCTTTAAAGAAAAACACAGCGGTGCTCCACGATAGGCTAGTTTACAGTGAGCCAAGCAGCCAGCTCTGAAGACCTATGCCATCATAATCTGTGAATGAGAGACAGACAGACAGACAGAGAAAGACAGAGAGAAAGAGAGTGGATGGTGTAAGTGAATGCATGCAGAGCACAAGTGGAGGTGATGCTCACAATGATAGCAACAGCATGCAGAATACACGCTCCTCTGAACAACGACATGCAACGGATTCTGCAGCAAAACTCACTAATGATGAAAATGTGATGCGGCAAAAACATGGAAAAACATTTTAAAATGTGCGAATATGTAAAATCTGCCTGGAAGCACTGTGTTAGAGAGTACAGTTACAGTCAGATAATCATCAGACAGAGAGGAGACAGAGAAAAACCCTGAGGAAGGTGGAGTGAAGTAAGGGGAGGAAAGAAGGGGAAACGAAAGACAAGTAAAGGGGAGGAAAAGAACAAAAGGAGGAAGGGAGGGGAAAAAATGAGGGAGTGAAGTAAAGAATGAAAGGAGGGAGGGAAGAAAGGAAAGAACAAAACTAGGGAGGGAGGGAAGTGAATGAAAGGAGGGAGGGAAGTAAAGAATGAAAGGACAGAGGGAAGGAAGCGAAGGAAGGAAGGAAGGAAGGGAAAAAACAACTAGGAACAGAAGGAAAGAACAAAAGGAGGGAGAGAGGGAGTGAAGGAAGGAGGGAGGGAAGTAAAGAAAGGACAGACGGAAGGAAGGAAGGCCTAAAAGGAGGGAGGGAGGGAGGGAGGGAAGGAACGAACGAAAGGAGGGAGAGAGGGAGCGAAGGAAGGAAAGAACAAAACTAAGAAGGAAAGGAAAGACCAAAAGGAGGGAGTGAAGGAAGGAGGGAAGGAAAGAATGAAAGGAGGGAGTGAAGGAAGGAAGGAACAAAACTAGGGAGTGAAGGAGGGAGCAAAAGAAGGAAAGAACGAAAGGAAGGAAAGAACAAAACTAGGGAGGGAAGGAAAGAAGGAATGAAAGGAGGGAGAGAGGGAGCGAAGGAAGGAAAGAACAAAACTAGGGAGGGAAGGAAAGACCAAAAGGAGGAGTGAAGGAAGGAGGGAAGGAAAGAATGAAAGGAGGCAGAGAGGGAGCGAAGGAAGGAAGAAACGAAAGGAGGGAGTGAAGGAAGGAAAGAACAAAACTAGGGAGGGAAGGAAGGAAGGAAGGAAGGAAGGAAGAAAAGGAGGGAGTGAAGGAAGGAACGAAAGGAGGGAGAGGGGGAGCGAAGGAAGGAAAGAACGAAACTATGGAGGGAAGGAAGGAAGGAGTGAAGGAAGGAAGAAAAGGAGGGAGTGAAGGAAGGAACAAAACTAGGGAGGGAAGGAAGGAAGGAAGGAAGGAAAGAACGAAAGGAGGGAGAGGGGGAGCAAAGGAAGGAAAGAACAAAACTAGGGAGGGAAGGAAGGAAGGAAAGGAGGGAGTGAAGGAAGGAAACTGTTTTTCTAAAGCTCCTTTTAAAGGGTTCTCTGGTTTCGTCCCTGTGTGAGAACCCTTAATGGGCCCAAGCCTGGGGGTTTTACCTGCTTGCTTTGAAGGCTTTAAGCTTCTGGACGAAGAAGGTCTCGAGCACCTCTGCGCACTGGTAGAAGGGCGAGTCGCTGGGGTTGTAGTATCGACAGTTATCGAAGATCCTGGTCATGTCTGCTACGTACTCCGTCAGCTTACTGTAGTGCCGCTTCAGCACGCGCTCCTCCATCGTGGAGAGGTCTGAAACGAGGCACGAACAGAAAACGCGTGGAGTCACCATGTACTCCGCCTTCTGCAGTGCACACTGTGACCAATATCACACCGTCACTAAGGGGCACTGAACAGGAACGCTTCGTTTATTAGGAGTCACTTCAAACGAAGAGAGCGAGCCCTCTGGACTGATGCACGAACACCGGGGGCGGGGCCTATTTCATTCTCATGGTGTTCAAACCCATCATTTGTGCCGGTCTGTCGAACAAACCAGTTCATCAACCCACACGACAGAGAACAGCGAAACTGAGGCACTGAAGTTTGAGAGGTCAACTGGGAGGGTTTTTTTTTTTTTTGCTACAAACAAGAAACCGGAGGGAAATGTGGGAATTTTTAAATCCTGTTGTTTCGACTGCATTAATGGGGGAAAAATACAAAAGGATTTGATCTTAATATATTCATGTTGCAAAATTGCAGTGCATGTGGTGGTAGATTTTCACCAAAGAATGTGTTCGTTGCTGTTTCTAAACTTTGCTCACGGAGTGTCTGTGGGTTTACGCCACTGTTTTGAGAGAGAGAGAGAGAGAGAGAGAGAGAGAACATACCGAGAGGCAGATCCAAATAAACAGATCAGGTTCACACCTCAGAGAGGCAGACATCTCTGCTTTATCCTTTTCAACTTCTCTCTCTGCCTCTGTTTATATCTTTATCATGTCTTCTTGTTCTCACTCGCATCAAAAGGGAATCTTTAAGAACATCGGGATTAAGACGCAGAGCTCTGGTGCGGTTCTGAAGACAGCACCCATGTTGATGGTCTTGTGTGTGTGAGTCATTTGGCATCTGTTGGTTGGTTGGTTGGTTGGTTGGCGCTAGACGAGTTCGTACAGGTCAATGATTGACACAGATGGCCCGATTTTAACTCATTCAAGATGGAGGCCTTCAACTGTGACTCAAACAAGGGCAAGGTTTCCTCCGTTATAGCTTAAATAATCATGTTTTTACAGTTACCGCTGTGAAGGTTTCCTGGATCCAGAAGCAGCCAAAAAGTAAACCGACACTTTACTACACTTACTCCAAATGTAGTCTATTAACCAAAATGCTCGGTGTCTGAACTTTGCTTATTATTTGACGAACAAATTCTCTGTTCGTTTCTTACCCATCGGCTCCTTTATTACTCCATAATAATCAGGGGCATCTTCGGGGTCCACCGGCTCCAGGAAGGGCCACGCCATTTTGTGAGCCTAGAGACAGATACAGCACATGGTCAGTCCCGTGGATTGGAAGCAGCTGCTTCAACATTGAAGAAAATTAAAGCCTTTTCGTTCCTCGACAGGAGGGCATGAGAGTAAGACCGAAAGACAAGGAAGGGATGAAGAAAGCGAAAAAAAAAAAAAAAAAAAAGAAAGACAACACCCGCTCCTGGGAAGCCTTCCAAAGTTCAGGTTGATCAGATAAAGCGTGCAGGAGAAGAAAACAGTCCCAGATTTTTCTTCTTCTACTATCAGGCAGCGAGAGATAAAGAGAAGAGATAAAGAGACTTGGACGTGTCGCAGACCTGGAGTGAGCGGAGGATCCGTCGCAATCCCTCGTAGTCTTTCTCCGTGAGGGGCGTGAGGACGGTCATGGCGTCCTCGGTGGACTGGCACTGCGGGCAGATGTACTCGTCGATGTACGTCGCCTCGCTCTGCAGGATCCCCACACAGCGGCCGTGGTACCAGTTCTGACAGCGGTCGCAGCCGATGTAAAACCTGACAACAACCAGAGCAGTCAGAGAGACCTTAAAGTTGCAGTGTGTCACTTTGTTGAGAATAACAAGAGCACAATATCCCCCGCTGGTAACGAGGCCATCATGCTGGTAAAATGCGACTGAATTGAATGAAATTGCAATTCGCGTATTACCGACATATAACAAAGAATCCGGTCACGCTTCGTGAAATTCCTCCAAAAATTGTGAGAGGAGTTGATTTCAGAAAGCAAGCACCCTTCCCGGGACGGACGGACATCGCCACGACATAATCCTCCTTTGGGCCTTTCAGCCAGCGGGGGATAAAAATCGTAAGGGAAGTTGATTTCAGAAAGCAAGCACACCTTGTTAATAATCAAGCGCATAACGCTGGTAAAATTGGCCCAAATTAAACCAAATTTCAATCTGCGTATAACGGTCATATAACACAGCCTTTTGCCAAGTTTGGTGAAATTCCTCCACAAACTGTGAGAGGAGTCGATTTCAGAAGAACCTACACCCTCATGAAACTGTCAAAGTTATTTAATCAAGAGTCAAAACTCTGGTAAAATTTTCACAAATGCGATATGCGTATTACCGTCATACAACAAGGCCTTTTGCTAAGCTTCGAGAAATTCGTCCAAAAATTGTGAGACGAGTTGATGTCAGAAGCCGAGCGCACCTTCGTGAAAGTGTCAAAGTATAATTTTGTTAATCAAGGGCTGGTAAAATGCGACCGAAATTACAACATGCATATTACCGACATATAAAACAAAGAATCCTGCCAAGTTTCGTGAAATACCTCCAAAAATCGTGAGAGGAGTTGATTTCAGAAGGTGAGCACCCTTCCTGGGACGGACAGACATCGTCACGACATAATTCCTCTTCGGGCCAGCAAGGGATAAAAACCAGATAACGTCAATCGATGGTGTTTAATGACCTCCTGACTGGGTTCGAATTGAAAGGTGGTAAGAGTGTCTCGGTCTGACAAACTGATTACAGATTGAAGATTAAAACATTGGAATTAATATTAAAATTAAAGGAGAAAAATCGTTCCATTGTTGGAACCCCGATGACGTCATAACCATCCATGGCTCGGAGCCAAGGAAGCAAATTTGGTAACGCTCTCTCTCTGGTCATTCACAACACCAATAGCCAATCACAGGCGACGGTGAGCTCATGTATGCGGAAGGGGACGGATAGCGCCTTCACTGCACTTTGATGGAGCACGAGTAATAGTTTGAAAAGCTGTGTTTAGACGAAGCACACATTCGTCTCAACCCTTCCTAGTTGCTTAACCCATGTTGCTGGTTTTGGGACTCAACCACAGATGAACCCCCAAAATTGACAATTCATGTTCGATTCTTTTCCTGTCCCCCCCCACCATTTGATCTTTGGCCTTGGACGATTACACGTACAGCTTAACCAAACCCCACATTACTCATGACTGATTACACTGGACTATGAATTTTTTTCTTCTTCTGGAATGCAAACATTCTCTCTCTCTCTCTCTCTCTCTCACACTCACTGAGCTTCATCGTAAGGAGTTCTGCAGATGCAGTAGAGCTCCTCGGTGGTTCCTTCTTGCACGTGTTTACATTCTGCACAGATGTAGTCGTCCATCTTCTTCGCCTCCTTCTCGGTGATGCCCACACAATCCCCGTGGTACCAGTTTGTGCACAAATCGCAGCCTATATAAAACCTGCAACAGCAGATGGACAGGGTGAGACATCAGGAGATTTTGATGCAAATGCTTAGGCGTATAAATGTTTAAAAAAAAAAAAAAGACGCGAAAGAAGCTTCAGGCATCAAATACATCTTGGAGATTTTTTTTTTTTTTGCGCTAAACAATTCCCATAAAGGATCTAGCTTGCTTAATTGCAAGTACAGTCATGCTCTGAAGACATGTTTTATCCACATCGTTAACAACAACGTGTGCTAAGATCTTACTTGGTCTCATCGTACGGCGTCTTGCAGATGCAGTACAGATTTGTGTCCTCCTTGGTTTCTCTTGAGGTAGTTGTGATCATCTTTTTCTTCGATTTGGCCACGTTCTCGTCCTCATATTTACGTTTGTAAGTTGCCGGCGGTGTAGGGCTTGTGACCCGGGTGGCAGCAGCGGCGGCTTGAACGGCTTCTCTTTCCCGAGAGATCTTCTCTAAATCTCGCCTCAACTCGTCCTGCAGAACCAAAAAACATGGACAATTCTGACTTGACACACACAGGAAGTGAGGTCTTGCTAATAGCGAATACATCATCGTCCCATGCTTACCTGCACCTCCAGCTGCAGCTGCCTGTCAAGCAGTGCCCTCTTCTTCAGGATCTCAGCTTTGAGCTGCTCTTTGTGTTTGAAGAGCAAAGCCGAGAGCTTAACGGCCATCTGCTTGCTCCGTTTTTGCTCCACCGTCTCCTCTCGTTTCCGCTTCTTCGCTGCCTGCCGCTCGTCCTTGTCGATCTTGTCCAGGATGAACTTCATCACCTGGTTACACACGATCATCCTGGAACACGAGTTTAAATCCAGACTTAATTCCTACTGGAGCACATGTGGCTAATGGGCCGCTTCTGCTTTATACGTCAACGTATCAAACCTCAAGTAGAAGAAGCCGCTTTTATTTAAAAATCACATGTACACTTAAGCACCGTGACATTCCTCCTCTGCTTTTAACCCATATGAAGCAGTGAACACACGCATGCACATACAAGTGAGCAATGAGCGTGCACACATACCCAGGGAGCAGGTGGGAGTTCGGTGCCTTGCTCAAGAGCAATTCAGGGGAAAATACTGTTCAACTCTTCACCTTTTTCCTGCCGGTCGCAGGAATCAAACCAGCGACCTTTTGGGCCCAAGGCTACTTCTCTGACCTTCAGGCCATGGCTGCCCCCCATGTAGTTTGGTAGACAGTAAAATTTACCCAAATTTTCTTCTCATCTCAAATCTATTTGAATAGCATGCTCACGTTTGATGTCTGCTCAGACAATTAATTCGATCTTAACAGTTTCAGTCTCCAAAACAGATGGAATGGAATACAAGGGAGGAAAAAAAAAAAAAAAAAGCCTCTTGGATTCTTCTGAGAGAAATTTAATCTCGTATCTGATTAAACTTATGCTTGGAATGATTAGAAAAGGCAATGTGTTGCAAACAAAAATGTGTAAGCATGCAATTTAGTTGACTTATGGTTGTCCTGAACTTTTATTACCTTTCAAGTTTATGATCTTAGCCGATTATAATGCACTCAAATACTCTCCCAAAGCCATTAGTCTAAAGGTCGTCGCTGTAAATGCGCGCTTTATCCCACTGCAATTCAGCGATAAAAGACGCAGTTCAGACGGCAATGCTAACGTTGCAAACAAGGAAATTAATTCTTAGGAAGAAAGCACTAATTGAAACCAGGCATGAAACGATCAAAGGATGGTCATGGCAGGCTCGGGAAGCAGAAAGAGTCATCGTGAGGTACTGTATGTATGTGTACCTCACTAATGTCCACTCACTGTTAGCCACGCTAACTTTAAGCTTTATTCCAACTCGTGGACTTGAGCATTCGGCTCGGGCAGAGAGAAAGCGTGTCCACTAACTGGGCGTTTTTGTTATTTCATGTCAGGAATAATGTTATAGTGGTGGGAGGGAAGGGTTGTGACAGATGCTCTTCAATTGGCTCTCGCAGCTCTCACAACACTGATCGCATGTGGGAAAAGGAAGGGGGCCGAGATGGAGGGATCACCAGCTGTGGAGGTCAAAGGGCAATCGTAATTCCCAGACTCAACACGACACACAGCATGAAGTGCACAGAGATAGAGAATCAGAGATTCAAATTTCTAAATTCTTCTTCCCACCATTTTTAAGTGAAGCTTGATTTTGCGCATATAATAAAAACAAAAAGGAATGCTCAGAAAAACGCTGAAAATCTCTCTCTCTCAAAAAAAAAAAAAAAGGAGGCGGCAGCATCGACAACAAGAAATTCCTAGCAGACGGAGAGGAAGTACGGAAGAAAGGTGTTGGTGGACAACACAACTGGTTTTATTTTACTTCTTTATGATGGTTACCGGTCAGTTCCCACCAACCAGCCAGCTCTCCGCGATCAAACCACCATTACCAACTGGGCATGGTGAAGGCCGTGTGTTTTCTTTGAGACACGTGAAGCCAGCCAAACACATCTTTTCAAACTGCTGCTCATGATGGGTCAAAGTGCAGCGTAACACACTTACTTCTTCCACATACATGAGCTCACAGCCACCCACAATTGGCGAGTTTTGTTGTAATTGACAGAAAAGGTGTCTGGCATCCATCCCACCCAGAGCCAGGTTAATTTTGTACCCTCAGCTCCCAAATAAGGATGGTAGTGACGCTGGAATTCAAATTCATGATATCTTGACAACAGGGTGAAGGCTTTTCTGAACACCGGTGATTATTTTTTCAAGATGTGCAGATAATAAGAAAACAGTGAGTCCGAAGTTTGGGACAACCACTACTTATTTAAAAAAAAAAGCGATGACAATCCCAACCACTTGTTTTCCATTGGGTCACAAGACCAAAGTGCAGGAATTCACAGGTCAAAGCAAAAGGAGCTGCGTCTTCAACATTCCACGTCTTTTCTCCGACAGTAAAAAGACTTTTCTGCCAATTTGTTGACGTCTGCTTTATATGTTAAAAAAAAAAACACCAACACCTAAACCGAGACCGTGTCATGACCAAGACCAGAGTGTATTGAGAACAAGACAAGACCAAGACTTTGGGGGTGGGTGGGTGGGTGTTGAGGCGAAGTCAAGCCCAAGCCCCTGACCAGACGAGTAGAGTCTCACACTGCATGTCATGCTTACAATAAAACGTGGAACATGCAAACCATAGGCACTTCTCAAACTGTATTCCAGAAGATTTGGACGACATATCCTCCCACACCCAGAGCTTCTCCTGAGTTCACTTTGGAGTGCGTGTGAAATGGGGCAGGGAGGAGCGACGGGCAGGAACAAAAATTTCAAATAATTAGCAATGCGTCATGTTATCGGTTGCATTTGAAGCAGGAAGTTTTACATCCAATCACAGAGATGACAGACAAATAAATCAGACAAATGTACAAGAAATTGAGAGACAGAGAGAGAGAGAGAGAGAGAGAGAGAGAGAGAGATCCCCACAGTTATGGCCTTGCCCAGTCTTGAAATAAAGTCCTGAGAGTCCTTGATTTCCAAGACCAAGTAAAAAACGTAGGAGATTCCAAGACTAGAACCTTCAAAAAGTGGTCTCAAGACCAATCTCACGTACTCCAACACTAGGTGGCAGTAGTTCCAAGCGCCTCAATACACAAATTTCTCACTTCTTGGATTTGAACCGACAACCTTCAAGTCTGTAGCACATAACTTTATTCTGTTATGTTGTAGCTTGTTACACATTCCATTAAAATGACTGCAGGTTCTAGTACTGCTACTGTGAAGGCTCTTAGGAATTGCTACCAAGTTGAACACAAAGAAATGACATAACATGGCCGTCTCAATGAGAAGCACAAAGAACACCGTCTGCTTCCTTCCTTTACAAGTGTTGACGGTGACTAATGGTGTAGTGGATCTTCTCTGGATTTAAAGTGTATGTAATGCCTCGAAACCCCACTTTTTTCCTTGTCCAAAGCAACAGTCGTGATGTTGATTGACCATGTGGTTTTGAACCATAGCTGATCCAAAAGGCCATAAACTGATGGAGTTTGCATGTTCTCCCCGTGTCCGCGTGGGTTTCCTCCGGGTGCTCCGGTTTCCTCCACAGTCCAAAGACATG
>JANZLB010000023.1:11512749-11529317 GCA_026167865.1 Notarius quadriscutis | reverse complement strand
TTATTTAATCAAGGGTCAAAACTCTGGTAAAATTTTCACAAACGAAATTAAATCGCAATATGCGCATTACCGTCATACAACAAGGCCTTTTGCCAAGCTTCGAGAAATTCCCCCAAAAACTGTGAGAGGAGTTGATGTCAGAAGGCAAGCACACCTTCATGAAATTGTCAAAGTATAATTTTGTTAATCAAGGGCATAACTTTGGTAAAATGTACCCAAATCAAATAATTTCAATATGCGTATTACCGACATATAACACAGAATCCTGCCAAGTTTCATGAAATTCCTCTAAAAATTGTTAGAGGAGTGGATTTCAGAAGGTGAGCACCCTTCCCGGGACGGACGGAAATCACCACGACATAATCCCCCTTCGGGCCTTTCGGCCAGCGGGGGATAAAAGTGAGTAAGTTCAGACTGGGCTACAATTTCTGGATTGTTATTGGTTATAAACATAATTCAAATGTATGTATTTAGAAATTATAATAGTTATTCGTATAAATACGAAAATGATTATCGGAAATCGTGCGCGCTGATTGGTTGAGAGATTCGGACTATTTCTCGATAATCACCTCGAGCGACTTGGCAAAATGGCTGCCAATCGCTTTGTCACCGTAAGTGAAGAAGACTCACCAATTATGCTGTTCCTAAAAGCACTAAAGACGCTACGAAGTTTGATCTACAACTATTCCAAGATAAGGTGGAATTGTGATTTATTTGATCTATTTCAAAGCATTTTATGTGAGTCGGCGTAGATAAGTGATACAAGTCTGCGCCGCACCGTTATTACATTTGCATACCGCTTTTGAAGACTGAAATTATTTTTTTAATAGCATTTATACTAAAACAATTATTCGCCTCAGGCTCAGTGAATATCGGTGAATAATAACCTCGACTTCGTCTCAGTTATTATTCACCGATATTCACTTCAAGTGACAGGTCAGTGTGCTGGTTCGGGAATCCTTTAATCCACTCCTCTTTCTGAATTGTTTGAGCTGATACCCATCTCCATAGCTGGTATGCATGATCTTGTTTCAGTACATTTTATTTCCTAATGCTGGGCACATGTTAGTCTGTTTACAAACCGTTCGCTTGGCAGCCAGTTCGGAAAAGTCACGTGAGGTCATGCGCAGGTCAGAGGTCGCAACTGCGGTGCCGCAGCAAACATGGCGGATCACCGAGATCCAGATCGAACGAAGGCTTCTAAATCGAGACAAAAAACAACTATTTTAAGGAATTAGCTATCTGGCATTGTCAGAGGCAAAACGTGCCAGAAAAGAGAGGGGGAAAAAAATACTCCAAATTTAAACGCAACTCTGTGAGCTTGAAGGCTCTCGAGTGCTCGCTTCTGTGCCGGAGGCCGCCGGTTCCGCCATGTTTGTTACGACCTCGCTCATTATAATATTATAATGAGGATAAACTTCGGCCGTTTCCGTACCTAAGTGTAAACATTAGCGCGTGGTGTTTTTCCAGCTTGTTCTCCTTCACAGGCATGAGGCAGCGGGAAATACAACGTCAAGTGCCTAGGGGTTATTCCAGCTCCACAGGGTACTATTCATCTTTTTAATACATCGACCTGTGTCACTTTCACCTTTGGCGAATAACTGTTCATTATTATTGCGAGGTAGTTTCACTCTCGGTTAGTACTCAATGCAGCAGCTATAATATATCTTGCTTTGATATAGTTGCATCACTAGATGAATTGCAGACATTTTGTTCAGCAAATATGGAAATGATAGTTTCTCCTGATTCACTGATTACTGCTACTTGTTTTAGGACATTTAGAAACAAAATCGAGCATTTTCAGCCATTGTCTAGACACATCCTAAGCCTCTGTTTGAGATCGTTCGGGTTTAACGTCCAAGTTCAAAAGCACTCTGGGTCCTGGAAAGCGCTGCCCATGCTGAAGATGTGCGTTTGTGAAGGGCCTGCGGTTGATGTAATCCTGGGAGGAATCTGAGAGGCTGTCAAATGCAGCAGCTCAGTGGGCAGAAAATAATAGGGTTTGTGGCGCAAAGGCACGCTTATTAAGAATGCCTTAGCGTGGGAATCGGGGGGGCTGACGCGACCAGATCCATGTGCACGACACAATCTGGAAGAAGCCTCTACCCCACGCTTTTGATTGGGATGTCCTTCTCATCTCCGACATCTCATCTTAATCACAGAGATTTGGTCTTCAGCTCTATGGACGCCAAGCAAACAGACGTCTGTGGAAATCAGGAAACGGAATTTACCTGTAGTTGCCTTTCTTGCGGAGCTGCTCTTTGAAATGGCCGAGAGTGAGGCTGTGGGTCTTCATGAGTCTGCGGTAAGGGATCTCTTCGCCGCAGAAAAAGTAGGTGACCACCAGCTCCGAGCCAGAGTGGGCGCTGGAATGTCCGGCACTCAGCCGCCGCTGCTCCTTCCACCTTTGGAGAAGAAAGACAGATGGGTTAAGGCACGGATTTCCACAATTATGCCAAACTACTACAGCAATATTAAACAACAGGAAAAACACATTACATTACATTAATTGGCATTTAGCAGACGCTGTTATCCAGATCGACGTACAACAAACCCGGAGCAGTAGGGGGTTAGGTGCCTTGCTCAAGAAGGGCGCTTCAGCCATTCCTGCTGGTCCAGAGAATCAAACCAGCGACCTTTTGGTCCCAAAGCTGCTTCTCTAACCATTAGGCCATGGCATATTTTTATATTTTTCTGTCGATAATACTGGACGATATTGGTGAATTGTTTTTTCTCTCATGAAAGTGTGTCCTTGAAGAGGAACGCCAAGCCAGCGGAGGCTGAGAGGAGTCTTTTCTCGAGCATAACATGTGATTAGGTTGGGTCTGAAGGCAGTGGGAGATGTTGTGCAGCGTGAGACGGCTCTGCGAGGGCCCTCCCGAGTTTGATGGATGATGGGCCTTTGTGTCAGCGTCTGGGCTTTTCACTAATCTGACCTCTTGCTAAGAGACCCCGACAGGCTTTCGATTCTGCCTTCCCCCCCAATCCTAACGCAACGGTCCAGCTCAACCTGTGCACAGTGGTGCGGTGGCAGGCTCAGAGGGCTGGCCTGGACCAACATGTGTTGCAGGGGTGGCCAAAGGGCAAGCCCCCAAAAGAGCTGTGAAGCTTTTCATTCACTTCCAGGGCTTTGTTAGTGCCGCTTCAGATGGCGATGGTTCGCCCCGAGACAGCTGGCTGGCTAAAGGTCAGCCAATTAAAGCTCAGAAGAGGGTGTGTGTGTGCTGGCTGTCAGGTGGCTGTGGCTGGACATCAAACATTGCCACAGAACACTGAGACGAGTGACAAAAATATTTGAAGGATTGTTAAACCTAAAAAAAACTTTGTGTGGGTTTAGAAACACCCAGATCCCTCTTAATTCCTTGTCTTTTAGGCCAGCGTGCTCAAATAAAAACAAAATCAAATGAATAAACGTACTCGTCCATCTGCAAGGCAGGGTTGATGAGAGGCGAGCTGCTGTTGGAGAAAAGAGACGGGTGCACTCTCTCTCTCTGCAGGCTGGAGGCTGAGTGTCTGTGGGTTTAAGAGATGGAGTAACGCTTTAGGCGAGAACACAGAACTCAGCTTCAAATAACACTGAACCAGACTTTTTCACTCAACTGCAACTATTCTGACTTTTTTTTTTTCCCCACTTTCTGGACCCTAGATGAATTGCAAGAAAGTCTTGATGTTCCGTTGGTTCGGCTGCATTTCACATAGTCAAAATTGTGAAGTGTTTTGGTCTGGAACCAAATACGGAGTATTTTTCTGATGATCAGCGCATCCCTAAAACCACTTCCTGAGTTTTATCTTTCATGTGAAAGGAATCTTCTTTAAGATCCACTTTAATATTGAATATCTTTATGGCTATCTATAAAACCTCTACCTTTGTTTATTAGCCTTGGAGGCTTCTTCCAGTCTTCGGCGGGCTTCTTCGAGCTGGGTGAGGGTATTTGGTGGGGATAGAGGTGGCATAGTGGGATCCTGGACGAACGGGTGACCCGGATGGTGTGCTCGAACATGACCACCTACTCCTCCACCACCCCATAAGGGCATCTTCGATGACGGGTCACTTGGGTGCGTCTTCTTCAGGCCTTGAGAACTGCAGAGAAGATTCGTTTGTTGATTTTTGCATATCGGATTCGATTCTTTGGCCAACATCTGTGTTTTATTTGTACTCTGTCCTTTTACTAGGTGTCGTACGGAAGTGTGAAAATCCATGCACTGTTGTTGTCTGTTAGCAATATTCTGACTCATTTGTTGCCTGTTATTGATTTACTCGATAACACTGCTGTAAAGTGTGCTCATGCGTCTCACCTGTGAGGTTTGTGCCTGTTCTGCCTCTCGCTTTCCAGGATCCACTGCCACACGTTGTGAGATCGGACCATACCATCTCTGGGGAGCAGAGGGGAGTTGCTTTCCTCTTCGCTTGACTTGCAACCACTCATTCCATCACTGATGTTACTGGGACGCTTAGACAATGTGCTGGTATGCCTAGACGAGAGCAAGAGCGAAAGGCCTAAGAGATCCCCAGTAGGCATAGTTGAATTTGGTTCTGTTTGATGTATTAAACCTCCACAACTCACCCTTGTTGAAGATCAGCTGAGTTGTGGCACCTCTGGTAGCAGTAATCTGACCCGGATGAGCCTAGACACTGCGCCACTCGGTGCGCCGCCTCGACCTCCATCTCCTCCCTGCTCTTGGGCGAAGCAGAATGGTGGTGGTGGATGTAGTGGTGATGAATATGCTTGGTGGAGGGCTGGGGAGCCATCACGGACGTCTTGGATGGTACAGAACAGTGCATGGTAGGTAAGAGACTGGGGGCGGAGCTTGGCTGATGGTGATGGTCTGGCGAACGGGAGCGAGGCGAGTATCCTGGTATGCCAGGGGACTGGCACCCTGGGGTCTTTAGGACCCTGGAGAGGTGCTCGTCCAGGATGGCCTGAGGGTCTTCGTCACATAATCCAGAGGAGAGGAGGTTGAGAGGGGCGGGAGGCTGCTGGGGGACAACTACAGGTAATTCACCATCATCCCGTTCTTCTTCCTACACACACAGTGTGTGAGTTAGCTGACATTTTTGCTGGTTGTTAGAAATGAAAACGATAAACTATCCATCCAGCCTGTGCACAAAAGAGGTCAGACAAGTCTCACTGTTTTAAAGGATTAAAAAAAAAAGAACTTATTTTTGAAATCGTGACACTCAGTCTCAAGAGACTGAGAGTTCCTGAACAGTTTTTGCCTTTACAGAAAGGAAAAGTCCTGCATTTTTCAAACTGATCTCTTATTTATTGCGTTCCGAGCTTAGAAAATTGACAGTCCTGAGATGTGTGTATTATAAATGATTCCCGAGTAAACACGCTTTTCATTTCTTTCTCCGTAAATAAAAATATGACAAAATTCTTGCTTGTGGTATTTCACAAGGAAGAAGAAAAAAAAAAAAAAGCATTCCTTTAATGACTTGGCAGACTTGCAGTGTCAGTCAGAGACAATCAGGCAAGAAGTCGGATCTTTGAAAAATATAAAGCGCACACTTTTGGTGTGTACCACAGGCACAGCTAATCAGGCCAATACGGTGCCAAAGGGCCACACAGTTCAGAAGGTCACACGGTTGAAGAGGTTGAAAGGGTTAGGCACTTAGGAGAAGAGCTGCCCTGAGGTCCTGCCTCAAAGGAGGCTTTTCATCTCGCAATAATTGAGTGTGATGAGGTGCGGGTGTGTGTTCTGGACGAAGGAACGCACGGGCAAGGAGCGATTTATCGAGGTGTCGTGTTGGGACTGTTTGTTTTTCCAACCTAACTACGTGTTCGTTAGTCGTACTACCGAATCGTAGTTGTTACTAACCTCCTGGATCTGCTGCAACCTTTCCTCCAGAGAGCTGAGCGTATCTTGCTCGCGTTTCAGTTTCTCCAGACGGGCGATGAGCTCTGCTGCAAACGTGGACGGCTTCACCGGAGCCATCTCTCTCGGCAGACGCTGCGTCCTCTATAAGCGAGACGAGAAACAGTGGGTTAGATTTGAGCTGCTTGCTATCACCATGTAATGTGAATTCGAAGGGACTGAGGATCAACTTTTTACGTCTGATTTTATTTAATTAATCTTTGTGACCAGCTGTACACGTCTTCCTTCAAGACCTCTGGCGATGGTTTACCTTTTGACGCAAGAGAAGGATTACTCTCTACTGAATGGTCTTAAAATTAAGCAAGAAGGCGTGTTACATCGCTGTACAGTAGAGCAGACTGTGAGTTCCATCTCAAGTTATTGACCTGACCCTGAATCCTCAAATACCCTTCATGTCTCACTTCTCTTCTTCTTCTTCCTTTAATGCCAACTGCCAGAAGTACTGCCAGCCTTGGGCAAGAGAGCTGGACCAACACACACACACAAGTACACGCATATGCTCGTGTTCGCACACGCGCGTGCACACACACACACGCACGCACGCACACACACACACACACACACACACACACACACCACCCATGCCATCAGCATGGAGGCTCTGAAGTCAGCCAGCTTCAAAGAACCCTTGTCAAACATCAAACACACGCAAGGAGTGGGGGCGAAGGGGTGTGGGGGGCGACACAGGCTTTTAAATCCCAGAATAAAAGCCAGATAGACAGAAAAAAAGAGCAGGGGGACAAAATTAAAAGAAGAGGAGAAAAAAGGGAGGAAGAGGGCCGAGAGAGAGATGGAGTGAGGGATGAGGACGGAGAGTGGGGGGCTGTAGGAGATCAGAGAGAGAAGAACTAATCTATTTCCTGACCGTGAATGAGCCACGTCAGGACAGTTGTCCCAGACTCGGAGGGGATTTTTAAATAGTTTTGCCCCATTTCCTGTTTTTTTTTTAAGTGCGAAGAAGAAAGCGCGTAGAAGTTTCCAGAGTGCCTCCTACGCGGGGGTGCGGCGCATCACTGTCTCAAATCACGGAACATTTTTTTAAAGAGTTGTCACTGTAACCTCCGACCTTGCTGAACACTCAACCCCGAACTCGAGTCTCTGAAACACCCCCCTCAAACACCTCCTGCTTCCAAACACACCCTGCTGAGCCCTACACCATGGGGAGATCAGAGAGAGGAGAGGGTGGTGGAGGGGTGGAAAGAGGGGGAAGGTTTACTGCGACAAAAACACACGGCGTACACGGAGTAGAAGAGGGGTGGGGTGGTGGTTTGGTTCTCAGCTGGAGGTTGTCACCAAAGCAGCCACACAAGCCGCCTGCCTGCATTCAGCCTCTGATCAAAGGGTGCTGAGAATCGACTCCTGCTCTCACTTCCAGATCCTGACCACTTGACCCCTGCGCCCCGCCCTTCCTCCTCTTCCCGTCCTTCGCTTGCGTCATACCTTCTTCGAACTGGAATCCGAATCTAACATCCGAACGGAACCTTTATCTTTATCTTCAAACGGCAGCAGGGATGCGAGAGAGCGTTATTTCTATGGAGATACTCGAGGGGGGCTGAAAGAGGGGAGAAGGAGGGGGATGCATATGCTAATGCAGGCTTTCATTTGTAGCCTTTTATATGAAAATGAGCGGAAGAATATAATATTCTGTCAAAACACGAGCTTGGAGAAATAAAAACAGGGCTCCCACTTGGGAGAGGGGACCCAGCTGGCATTGGTGCGAGTCACTGATCTCAGAGGAAAGAGGGATCGAGAGAAAGAATCTTACGGGAAAGTGGGGGAGTGAAACTTGTCCGTTGATCTTGACGCTCCGGTGCATCTCCCGCTGGAGCTGTTTCTTCGTGCCCAGCTTGTATGGCGGGATCCCGTCCCTGTTCCAAAAAAGAAAAAACAATAAGACCACAAGACAACAATCTTCAGACTAAACACTGTATTAGTTTTCAATTCTACGGAGTCTCAAAAGAAAGGCTCGTTTGGATTGGAAGTGACCCGTGCGACCCGTGATGTTTTATTATTGGAGAATTTCTTGCTTCATACCACAGCCTTCTCCTTTGACAGGACATCGAGTAACCCTTGCTTTTACAGCACTCCCCCCATTTCAGTTTCGACAACATAAAGGACATTAGCAACACAACACACCTCTCCTTAATGATTGCAGATGGGACCCCAGGGGCCACCGTTTACTGCCTAACGTCAACATGAGCTCGCTCTCCCCTACCGAGGGCATGAGAGAGCCATCAAGGCTGGAGCAAACACAGAGGCGCCCGGCGGCGGGGGGGGGTCACTTTCTGATTGCTAATCCAAAAAACACGCAGAGACTTAATAACGACGCATTCGGAAGTGAAGATCTACTCTGCACGGACGGATCCTTTTAACCATGTGGACGCTGATAAGACGTGAACGATGTTAAACATTTAAGAGCAGCGAGTGAGCGAAAGCCCGACGTTTTCCTGTATTCGAGTTGAAATGTGCTAATCGACACTTTTCCGTTGCGATTTGTTCGTGTCCGAGTGCATTTTTGTCAACCGTATTTACATCTGAACTCGATGGAGCATGACCTATCCTGAACACTACTCTCTCTCTCTCTC
Source organism: Notarius quadriscutis (assembly GCA_026167865.1). NCBI lineage: Eukaryota > Metazoa > Chordata > Actinopteri > Siluriformes > Ariidae > Notarius > Notarius quadriscutis. The sequence continues at coordinate 11,520,855 of JANZLB010000023.1, read as the reverse complement.
TCTCGCTCTTTGAAATCTCACACTCATGCGCATATGCGCTCCCTGCCATCTTCATTTGGCAACAGCATCTCGCGGCTCCTCTGATCTCAGCAACATCAAAAGCTCAGTTTGTAAGATAAGGTAATGTTTGAAGTTGGCACTGCCACATTCCCTAGAGTCCAAGTAAATCCATAAATAAGATATAAGCGAAGGAAAAAAGAACAGGGCTGAAATCACCTCTAACCCTGGCTTTATGTCTTTATCTCAAACGGCGATTCGTATTTGTACTATGCCTTTTAAACTGTCGTAGATATTGCATTGTTCATGCGGTACATAAAAAAAAACGTCAGGCTTATTTCATGAAACGGCCGGAGAGATTGCGAAACTCCCAACCGTCTGTGAAGAACTCGGCAGGAGCCTTTAGCTTCAACAGCTTGTAATACTACTTCAGCGAATGAAATCCATGACTGATTGGAAAGTTCTGAAAGAAAACGTTTCGGGCTTCAACCTAGCAGGATTGGGAACGATAAACGAAAGCGAGCCAGCTAACCGCGATCATCCTACTTGATACATGTATGCATCAGGTTAGCATTTCTGCGAGAATTCCTTCATTTCTCAAGGATGACGCTAACCAGTAGCTAACAATTAGCATGATCCAAGCGACATCATGCTAATCAGTGGTTACTAGCGCTCAGCTGGAGTTGGACGTGTTAACAGTTTGAATTTTCTTTTTTAACGTTTGCAAACCAACACAAAGCGATACGGATAGCCTAGTCCTCTTGGTAAGCTGAAGTTCTTTTTAAAAGAAAAAAATCACAGTAATGTAAGAGTGAATGAAAGTAGCCTTCTCTTTTTCTCTCTTCAGGGGGAAGCCGTACATGCCCCCACCAACAATTCAGTCGTGCAACTAATTTTCAAAGCAGTCTGAGTTGCTCTCACAATCCAAACCCCCCACCCCTTCTCCCTCCTGAAGCTCTGGGAGCCAAACAATGGGCCAAGAGCGCCATTCAGCTCAGCCTTTCATCCTCTCCGAAACCACGTAAGGCTCCTTTGAAAAAAGGAGGGGGGCTGGATTGTGTGTGTGTGTGTGTGTGGTGAGATGAAGGGGTTAGGGGGTCACGATGAGGGAGTGCGATTTTAATTCCAGCATTGGGAACCCCAGGTGAGTCGTCTGCGGGTCCAGGAATGAGGTCTGCGCGCTCGTCTACGCCTGCCGACCAAACGCGCTCTGACACTTGATCTCGTCGCGCTAAGGCTGCTGGGAAACCACAGCGGTGCTGAGCCTCGCTTTCAAGCTATGCCAAGCCCCCTCCCTCCTTCTCCTACTCTCGCTGAGACAGACTTAAGGGCTAACGGCTAATTTTACTGTGCAGATTTGAGAAAGGGAAACGGTGAGATAATGATGAGAAAAACAAAACTGCTCCGAGGAGAACAAAAGTAAAACGGATGGTACGAAATGAAGGGGGGGAAAAAAAAGAAAAACATTTGGTGAAGTTTGGGGAAAACCGCATACGGTTCTGTCATTTGAGCGAAACGCGGAAATCTAAATTGAAGCTCTTTCTCTTTTCACCTTCTTCTGTGTGGCCATCCAAATCCGATCTGCACCAAACAACAGCAGGAAGTCCAGCAGCCCTAAACGTTCCCTGGTGCTGTGAGGGTTTCCAAAGATTTCCAATTTCAAAAGGATTGACCGTTTTCCCAGATTCTTCTGTGGTTTCATTAGTTTGCGCTATAATAACCTAAGAGTTACCATATGCCGAGTCAGCATTACTCGTAATGCGGCCACACCCGTAATGTTCTAAACTGTTGTTCCGTAGTCGTTTGACATGAAAACGGAGGTGTTGTAGGAGATATTTTTAACCCTCATACATCAGTTTTTTTTTTTTTACGCTGATTCATAGCCACCAGACCTGGAAGTTCTCAATCAAATTCCACACTTCCTGTACCTCCATAAGAGCCATGTTGGACATCAATAACTCCTCATTCACCACCAAAGTCTTTCCAGTTCCTGTTTCTCGCCAATCTTTCCCTAATCATACACAGTACAGCTGTTACACTGTCATAACAGCTGTCATAAGTGCTTCTGCACTTCTTCTTTCTTCCTGCAAATGGATGCCTGTTGAAATCTTCTTTAAATCGAGCGAAGAACTGATGAAAAGGTGAAGCAGGGGGAATCTGCCAAGGGGGAATGAAGCAAGGGTGTGTTTGATGCATGGACTGTAGCACTTACACGCTGCTGTCAGTCATGGACATGGAGTCGTCAGTGGTGGCATCGCTGGACACTTCGCTGTCGTTAGCGCTGCTGGCTGGAGCCACGACATGACCCGAGTTCACGAAATACGGACTGGCCGGGTCTCCGCGTTTCTGAGCCCTGAAAACACAACCGGTAGTCAGGATACACGCAGGATATTCAATTTGGTGTCAAGAGCAGAACTTAGCATTTAGTTTTACCAGAAAGTGTCCAATACCAACACATTTATTCAAAATTGCTTTGGGATGCATGTACTGAGTAAACTTTTGGTAGGTAAGATTCAGGGGTGGTGATGTGTTAATATACGAGATGATATATTGAATTGAATTGAATTCCCAAGTCTGATTGGTTGGGATTAATTTTGTTGTCCTGGCTGCAAGCAAAATCACAATGTGCTCAGAACTGGGGCAACCATGGCCTGAAGGTTAGAGAAGCAGCTTTGGTCATCAAAGGGTCATCGGTTTAATTCCTGGGACCGGCAGGAAAAATGTGAGGGGAGTTGAGTGAATGAACAGCACTTTCGCCTCCTTCTGTATCATGGCTGAAGTGCCCTTGAGCAAGGCACCTAACCCCCAACTGCTGCCCACTGCTCTGGGTATGTGCGTGTGTTCACTGCTTCAGAGGAGGACTTTCACTGTGCTTGTGTATATGTGACAAATATAAGCTGCTTCTTCTTCTTAATTCATTATTGTTTCTATAGTAACAGCTCCTTCACTGGGACTTGTATCGTGGACACTACGCTAAAGACAGCGTCTCTATTTAACAACGAGAAGTGTATAACCGTTGATAGAATGATCCTTCCTGTAAAGAGGACGGTTTAATATTTATTTAAGAGTTATGGAGTGAGTCTCCAGTGTTGGTGCTTTTCAACGGTTACCGTTTACTCAGGACTTCCTGGTTTCTCTGAATCATAACAAGCTGCGTTTTTTTTTTTTTTTTTGGTCTCATTACCCTAAGAGAAAGCTGAGATACAAGAGTCATCAGGAGATGACGTATCTCCCCTGCCCAAACATGAAACCCCATTTCAATTTTCCCTAAGTTGACCTGGTTGCTATGGAAATACAGAAAAAATAAAAATCACACAAATCCCAAAATGTCAAAAGGCATGACTTCTCTAGCTACTGAGCTGAGGTTTTGTGAAAAAAAAAAAATCCTAATAGTTTTTGAGTTATGGTCCGGAAACTAAAAGGTTTACAGACGGACAGAGCGATAGCTATAAAAAGATGTTGGAAAAAGGAACAACCGTTTATAGCTGCTATAACATAAGCGATGAAATGAATTATTTTACTATTAAAGTAAATATGCAAGTATGATATGTTGTTTATTAATAAATTAAAAGTAGTCCTCATTGGCAAGTTATGGTGGTATAAGAGGAATAAAGGCCACCTCAAACAACCCCACAGTTGCTTATTTTCCTATAACGGCACACCCCGTGATGTGTTATTCCTTCCACGCTTGCAGACCGGTGTCAGTTACAGTAACAACCCGATTCGATGTTTGGATTTGAAGTTTGGACAAACTCCTTGCTTTTTCCTGTCACTTCAATCGTCGCATCACTTCCTTAACTGCCGACGTGTGACGAAAGTGTGCACACGACCCTCATCCGGATGGCTTGATCATGCTTTATCTTCTTCACGAGTACCTCTCTCGTTATATCTCACTCTTTCAGTATGTCAACAAGCAACAACCACTTCCCCTTACTTCTGCTGTCTACACCCCCACCTCACTGTTTGGTTTGGATCAAAAAGTTTCCCGCACTCTTCTACTCCGACGCTTTGCTTTCTCTTTCTCTCCCTCCTCTTTCCACCCCTCCCTCGTTCTTTTTCTCAAGCTCTACTTTTTTGTCTTTCTCTTCTCTCCTGCTGTGCCGCTGCATTCCTGCTTCCCTGGCAGAAAGAGGGGAGGGAGAGAGAGAGAGAGAGAGAGAGAGAGAGAGAGAGAGAGAGAGATGGAGTTTATGAGAAATGCCTACTAGACAGGGTCATGTGTGAAAAGAGGAGATAGAGAGAGAGGGAGAAGAAAGAAGAGAAAGAGAGAGGCACAGCATGACTAAAGCTGTAAGCCCAAGCTTGACCTCCTACTCTACTGTGCACACACTCAGCTGGGCCTTCCCTCTCTCTCTCTCTCTCTCTCTCTCTGGTTTAGTCTCTATCAGAGAGATTTTTCAGAAGGAGATAAAAGGCAGAAGTAGGACCAGCCAAAAAAGCAGCGAGATACAGGATTCTAAGGGAGAAGGAGCCTCTTTAGAACGGGGGTGTCTGAAATTAGTTCCACATGTGTCAGATAAAAACTCCATCACACACAGAGTTGGCGCAGGCCGTGGGGAAAGAGGAGGGATGTGCCCCCCCCGTCTCTCTCTCTCTCTCTCTCTCAGTGAAAACACCAGCAGGAAGAAGCAGAGATGCCCTTATGTCAGCGACACCCCCATCCTCCTCATAACAGCAGTGGAAGGACACTTTGTCTCCACACACACACACACACACACACACACACACATACACTTTGTCTATGTGCTGGCAGCCACATGCGCGCACACACACACAGCGTTTGGAACCATTTGGTCATGCTTCTTGCTTAAGTTCTTTTCATCTACCCACTTTTTAAAATCCAGAAAAAGAGCGGCCGCGTTCTGTTTACTCCAGTGATCTGTCTTTAAGACACAACAAAGGACCGGGGGAAAAAACTTCAAGTGCATTGCTATGTAATTGTTTCCAGATGTCTCTTGCTTTATTGTGTGGATGTACTAAGACCAGCTCGGTCAGTGCTATTAAAACCAGGCTTTGATTGAAAATCATGCAAGAAACCCATGGTTCTTTATTTTTTTATTTATTTATTTATTTTTTAACACGGAGCTCGGTGTCAGTGCCGGCGCAGCTGCGTTTGGAAACGTCTGTGGAACAGAACACAAAGGCTTCCTTGAAAACTTCTTATCTTTCATCTTGGACCAAAACTAAAATATCTTCCTTCTGCAGCTCAAGTGTGAGTGTGTGTGAGGAGATGTGAAGGACAAAGAGAGAGAAAACCAGACACAGAGACACATTCAGACACACAAACACACCAATTTAAAGCACTTCAACAGCATAACTAATGAGTGTGGAGTGATCGTCTGTCCCTAAACATTAGTGTACATACATACACACCGCACCACACTAAAAGAGCGCTGAGTATTGGGTTTGGGCTCAAAACCACAAAGTTTGACTTCAAAAAGCGCAAAGCAGACCACCAGATGGCTGCATTCAAGAGCGCCATACTTTCACATCCATAAAAGTTTTTAAGTCATCCGGGGCAGATCAGTGAATAAGTCAAAGCAGATGGACTTGTGCTTTAATCGTAATGATGTTTCGACACACGTTCTCTGATCGTTCTTTTAAATTCAGAACCACGATGGGTTTTATTTATTTATTTATTTATTTATTTTGTTGTTGATTTATCCAGGACAGGTCACTGTCATGGTAAAGTGGAAGCAGACGGACTTGTGTTTTAATATTAGACGTTTCGCCGCTCGTTTTCTCATACTTCTGGTTTATAAAAGCCTAGTAACCTGCTGAAGCAAATCAAAGCAATCGGGGATGGATTTCGGATGCTGCCATACAAACAAAGGTATCAGAAATGATTTCAACCCCTTCCTCTATCAATCATTCATTTCATCGCCCTTTAAAAAGAAAAAAAAAAATGACGGAACAGACCGCCAGATGGCTGCAGCTATTACGCAGGAATTAACTTGTCTTGCAGGAGTCCGTTCTAGAAGATAAGCTCGTAAGAAAGCCGCTTCCCAGTCCGCTTGCTGTGCGATCAGTCAGTATCATCGTTTCATCAAGCCGCTTTCAAAACTATCTCTGTATTGTCTTGCGCGACCGAATCAGATCTTTCTCGCAGACCTTTTTAGTGCTTCTTCTTCCCCTGAGGAACAACTGATGAAGCCTTACACACTTCTTCGTTCGTTCATATTTATTCATCCAGCCGCTGAACTCTTTAGTAGTGAGAAGTTAGTTCTACAGGGTTGCGGGCAAACTGAGCCTATCCCAGGTGAGAAACGGGGTACAGGTCATTGCAAACACCTACGGTCAATATCTTTGGAGGAAACCGGAGCACCTGGAGGAAACCCATGCAGACATGGAAAGAACATGCAAACTCCATAGAGAAAGGCTCGGATCGGTCACTGGGCTCGAACCCAGAACCTTCTTGCTAACCACTATACAGCCTTTCACTAGTGCTATAAAGTAATCTGTGTCATATGTCCATGTGTCATTCTGTTTGTTAGGGCTGACAGGCGTGTTTATTGAGTGATTTGATTTTTATCCGTTTATTGTTACCTGCAGTCTGCGGTGCGGAGAGTCATGGTGGCGCGCAGTGTCTCGGCAGACAGCCCGACTACAGCCGCCAGTGCTTTGGCCTTCAGCTCACCACAACTCCATTCCTTGTCCTCGATCAAAGGCGGCAGGTAACCGCATACGAGCTCGAGGCTCGCCAAGCCGCCATGCGTGTGGGCGTGTCCGGCGCACGCGGCGTTCTCGCCGCCGGAGCGCACGTAGTCCAGGTAGATGTCCGAGGTGAGAAAGGCGCGGTACGCGCTCTCCTCCAAACCGCCCTCGATCTCAGTCTGGGCCTGGTCGAACATGCGCAGTTCGATCCTCTGCTTCTTGACGCTGTCGCGGATGCACGCGCGCGTCGCTGCTCGCAGGTGCTCAGCCACGACGCCGCGACCCTCCACGTAGCGCTTGTAAATGGCTCGCGCGACCCGGCGCGTCTTCGCGTCCTGCAGGTCCATCTGCCGGAAGCCGTTGCACGCGAACCAGAAGTCGAGCGCGTCCTCGCAACGCTCGCGCTCCAGGAAAGTCCGGAACAGGTGCGCGCCGTCCTGGTCGGCCAGCAGCGAGCGCAGCGACTTGGTCCAGCGCGCGAGCGGCGAGTCTGGTGACGCGCTGCCTTCCGGCTCGCCCAAACCGTCCTCATCTCTCCGCGGCGCGCGCACCGTTTTCACCGCGTTCTTGAGTTTCATATACGCCGACGGATCGTGACGCGACGACGACGACGCCTCCTCGTCCTCACCCTCTTCTCCGGGTACCGGCGGACGAGGCGCGTCTTCCCGGAAGCTAGTGGCCACGGGTTCGATGAGCGCGCGACTCATGGCTCCGTTTCCTCCTCGCGCGCCTGGAACAGCACCTCGGATCACTTCTCAAGGGCGAACAGAACCGTCGAGCCTCCAGACTCTCTGCAACACACACACACACACACACACACACACACACTTCAGAAATATTTCACGAGTCACATGAATGTCAACACATGCACAAGATTCATCCAAGAGATATAAACTTTTTTTTTTTTTGCCTAGATGGAAATAAACAATGCTCAGTGACTATTGATCATCTCCACACATTTGGAGTGACCACAAACACCCTCCTCTCCTCTCCTCTCTATCTCTCTTTTAATCCAAACATCTCCCATCCATCTCCCTGTTATGTCATTCTGTTCACTATATACTGCACAGCTGATTCAGAATACCCCAAATACCCACAGCGCTTTCCTGTTTGGAAACAAGACACAATACACCTTGTGAATGAATCTCTGTATACAGTACAATAAATATGATTCACAGGTCAGTAGTGGGATAATCTAGTCCAAGAGGTCAAAACGATTCATGAGTCAGAAATCGAACATGACGTTTTGGTGTGTTTAGATCAGCTCGTTTCCTTACACCATATCGTTATCGACGATCTATGAAATTCAACATGAAATATCGCGGTGATCCGACAGATCAAAGCTCCGCGTGCGTCTCTAAACTTTTGAACTTGCTAGGTTTCTCATAATCCTGTGCACTGGCCATAAAGATATTCAGTTCTAACTCCAACCAAGTCAAATCGTCCATGCACAGA
>JANZLB010000023.1:11373844-11387062 GCA_026167865.1 Notarius quadriscutis | reverse complement strand
GTATGGACATGGGATCAGAAAACTATTTTATTTATAAGCAGGAGCCACATGGACCCATAGGGGACCGATTTTTTTCTACTGGCTTTTCATCTCAGCTCTTGGCCTGATGTGATCCATTCAATCAAGACATGAAGGCTACGTTCACACTGCAAGCCTTGGTGGTCAATTTGGATTTATTGCTCAGATCCAATTTTTTGTTTGGCTGTTCGCATTATTTTTAAATGTGGCGGATATCAGATTCCAGAACAAAGACATCACATGCAGCACGCTGTCATACTAAAGTAAATATGGAGGTCACTGAAGTCAGTGTTAACGGTTTCATTTATAACTTGATGTGCAGCAGAAACAAATTCATAAGCAGATGATAACAATGATGGGGATGAGGGGAAAGAGAGACAAATTTTTAATTCTGGCTTTTTTGTGGAGCAATGGCTGCTACTTCTGTACAGAGGGATGTGTGTGTGTGTGTGTGTGTGTGTGTGTGTGTGATGAGCACTCACCTTCCACAGCACACCGCGAGTGAGGCTCCAACTGAAGCTCCTACTAATCCCCCGATGGTGAAAGCAGAGACAATAGAGGACCAGATCAGTGTGAGGAGCTCTGCTGAGATGTTTGTGTCATAACGCTGCATCCATGTCTGGTTAATAAATCGGTGCACTTCCTGAACACACACACACACACACACACACATATATATATGATTACACGAACTATATAGCCAATTTAAATATAATAGTACACCATCACAATAATACATTGTCATAGCCTTTTCTCTGTGTGTGTGTGTGTGTCACATGAAACATTTGAGAATAACACAAATCGCACACGCACTTGCCTTGGTTGGAGCATTTATGATGGAGATGTTGTAGCCGTACTGAAAAGTTCCTCCAATTCCTGCAGCCCAAACCACCATGAGCAGGCTCTTATTGGGAACCTGACAAAGTACACACACGAAGAGAATAAGCGTGAAAATTATACACCCAGGGTCAAAAATATACAAACCCAAATCAGAAAAAGTTGGGACGGTGTAGAAAATGCAAACAAAACCAAAAGAAAGCAGTGATTTGTAAATGTACTTTGACTTGTATTTCATTGCAGACAGAATTAACCTGAGATATTTCATGTTTTATTGGTCAACTTCATTTAATTTGGTAATATCCATCCATTCCTGAGCTTCAGACCACATTCCAAAAATTTGGGACAGGGAAATTTAGGGTGAGTAATGAGGTACAACAATTAATTAATGATGTGATTTGAAACAGTTGATGTCAACAGGTGACTGTAATCATGATTTGGCACAAAATCAGTATTCAGGAAAGGCCGAGTCTTTGAGGAGTAAAGATGGGCTGAGGATCTCCAGTTTATCAACAAATGTGTGAGAAAATTAGTGAAATGTTTAAAAACAATGTTCCTCAAAGAAAGATAAGAAGGGAGTTGGTTGGTTGATTTGGTGCGTGTGCATTCTATGCTATGCACTTCCTGGTTTCTGAGTTGTTTGCAACGAATCTTTTTTCAGTGAGTGTTGGCATTAATCACTAATCTTTTTTATTCTTTCTACAAATAATTTTCCAGTATCCTCTTCATTTTTTATTGTACTTTCGCTTTCCTTTTTGTAATTTCCACTTTCACTTTCCTTTTTCTGGTTTTGTCTGTGAAGATTCTCAGTCATCCAGGTCATACTAAACTGTGGGTGGTAAAAGAGAGCAACTGGACTCGCTTGAAGATTCTTTTTCCATTTTTTTCTTTCTTTTTTTGGAAGAACGCCAAGACCGGAAGCTTTCTTTTTTTCTCCTCCTGCGTAAAGACCACAAGCGGAGGCCATCCACATCAGATCTGCTTTAACATCAACAGATCTTCGATTAAGGTACGTGAATCTTTTCATCATGGCACACCTTCACCTTGTTCAGTGTGCTGAGTGCAGGATGTTTAGTCATTCTTCCTCTGTCGCTAGTGATAGCTTTATTTGTGAAAAGTGCAGATTAGTTAGCTCTCTGATTGAGAAGATTGCAGTTTTAGAGGTGCGTATCCAGACTTTAGAGAAGGCCAGTGAGAATGAGAACAGTGTAGTTTCTGTAGGGGAAAGTCTGAATGCCCTAGGTGGTTTTAGTAATCCCCCAACTCCGGCATTAGAGCCCTTACAATGGGGCGAATAGGTGACGACTCGGCGGCACAAGTGTAACAGGTTAAAGAATGACAAATATTTTTGTAACCTTTCATTTTATATTTTGTGGTTATGTGAGTTTTATTTCAACAAAATCTTGTATTGTTCATTGTAGCTTATAGGCATTGGGAGATTTATTTGTTGTATAACTATGCCCTCTGTTGGATGGTGGTGGCTATAGGCTGCATTTTCATGTCCCTTTTCTCAGTCTGCATTCTATGAGACAGAGGTGCGTGTCCACAGCAGTGCAATGTAAACTTGAAATACCTGTTGTAACTTTAGTTTGAGTGCACATGATAACTTGTACGTGCATTTCATGATGCGTGCACATAAATTTAGTCGTGTTGTGTAGAGAACATTGATGTTTTCATCAATCTTTAGAGATTGTTAACATAGCTAACCTCGTGGTTTGTTTTGCTATATGCTAGCGCTCGCCATTCTATCTTCATGTGATATAGCCCAAATGTTTCAGTTGTCCTTTTTCTTATGTTAGGCTGACTCATTCTGTGAAGATAGAAACTGGAATCTTTGTTCTTATGTGAATTTGTACAGGTATGTAGCCTACTCCCAATTATTTATTTATTATTATTTAAAGGTTTAGTTATCAGGGACGATGCACATGAATAAAACATTTAAACAAATGTAAATATGCCAGAGTTAGCCAAAAGGCTATTTTGCATCTGCTGTCCCTGGACTGATGTTAAAATCGTCACCCTAAAAAAAACAAAAATTAAGATGTAATCAAATAAAACATTTCCAAATAAGAAGGCAAAATCTAAATAAAGATTAAAAGATTTAAACCAATGCCAGGTTTAAAATGGAATGTGTTCATTGGAATGTTTTCTTGTATGGTTTAATGTTCAATGGCACTGAGCAGCGAGATGGAAAGCACGTGGATTTTTCATCATGCAGGTTACTGTATGTGTTGGCGAGTCAAAGGAAGGTGATTTATTTCATGTTGCATAATGTTAAATGTAGAAGCAAAAAGCGATTAGTTAATAACAGAAATAACATGCAACATGACACATACATATACACATACTACACATGAGCCTAATGTGAGGTATTTATTTTCCATGAAAATTCTTCTGTATTTTATTTTCTGGTTTTGAGATACTATTAGGTAGTACTCAGTCTGCATTCTACGAGGCAGAGAGAGGCTGACTAGTTCTGTGAAGATAGAAACTGGAATCTTTGTTCTCATGTGAATTTGTACAGATACTATTAGATAGTACTCAGTCTGCATTCTACGAGGCAGAGAGAGATTAAAGTGCCATAAAGAACGTCAGCTTCCTGTCTTCAGTCAGCACCAGAACACAACGCAGGTAGTCGGCGAAGTGCAGAGCGCGCCGGCTACAATAGCATCAATGAAGCTGACTTTATGTTAGGACTGTTAATGTTATAGTCATGCTGTCTGTTGTTGCCCAAATGAGGATGGGTTCCCTTTTGGGTCTGGTTCCTTTCGAGGTTTCTTCCTCGTGTCATCTAAGGGAGTTTTTCCTTGCCACCATTGCCACAGGTGTGCTCATTGGGGATAGATTAGGGATAAAATTAATTCATATTTTAAGTCGTTCAAATTCTGTAAAGCTGCTTTGCGACAATGTTTATTGTTAAAAATGCTATACAAATAAACTTGACTTGACTCATGTTATTTGCCCTGTAAGTGGGCGGGGCTTGCTGAGTGATGAACAAGCTTTTTATCTGTAGCCTATTAACTAAAACGGAGCAGTCAAGCAGTAACATTAGTCCAACACAGTAGCAGAGACGGTTTCACATAAAGGCAGCAACAGGCACCGTCAAACGGTACAGTTGGAGTCTTGTTCTTGGACTTGACTTGAACTTGACTCAAAATTTTCTTTAATGACTTGGACTTGACTCGGACTTGAACACTGGGGACTCGAGACAGGACTCAAGGCTTTGTGACTTGACTACAATACTGGTTACAACAGATTTAGAGTCTCTAAATAGTCTGGATTATGGAATGGGCAGTGCAGTACGTCACCAGTATGGCTGCAATTAAACATCATTCTTGACAAAGGAAGTGAATTAAGCTTGATTTACCATTGTCTATCTCATAGAACATGCTAAGTCAATCTTCAAAATTTGAAACATTGGTATAATGGTAAGATGATCAAGAATGTTACTAACACTACTACAGTTTCCTCTTTACCTTTCCCCAGACTTCATGTTCCCACAATGTCATTATACCCATTGTTGTATGAGTAGGATGCTGTCTCAGGAATACAAAACCCCACACATGCACAATTTAGCTGTAGCCATTCCCCGGTATCAAGTGTGAGTAAGAATTTCCAAATTACTCCACATTATGTTCATTTATCCTTTTTCTTTATGGTGTAACATTTTTCCCCACTACCCTCCAACAGCACCACACCTTTATGGTAAGATGCCATAAACAGCTCTACAGTCCAACCCCCCCCAACAGTCTCTTTGTCCATGTCAGCAGTTCTACAAGCTTCAGCACTTGTTCCAAATCCTCCATCAGCCAGAAGGAGAAAATCCACAAAATCCATGAAACCCAGGAATGTATTTTCATTAAATGAAGTTATTTGAAGGGATTGACAGAGCAACAATGAGAGAGAGAGAGAGAGAGAGAGAGAGAGAGAGATGGGTTTCCTTTCTCAATTTGAGAAAGCGTCTCATTCTGCAGAGAAAGCAGAAATACTGCTCTAAAACCTTGTGTTGCCCTGAGCATCCTAGTAAACATCTCGGGAATTTCCAATGCACCCATATTTATATTTAGCACTCAGTCTACAAATGTCTTCCTCTATATTTAGTTGCATGGATTGTAAAGTGTCATGCTTCTGAATTCACAGGCTTAAGATTCAACTTACAGAGTTATCATACTGCAAACCCAGTAAACAAGCTTATAGTAAAAACTTTTTTAAGGAAAATTGTCCCTATTTATTATAAACACATACTTTAAAATGCACATGTGCAACTTATTGTGCATGGACGCATTTCACCCATAGGAATATCCATGAACATCAGGGTGTGTATTTGTCTGAGTCTACAAGTCAAGTGATTGACAATCCAATGAAATAAAGATATAACAAAGCAGGCAATGATTAAATAATGTGATATAGTATTGTGCAAACTTCTACATTTTTAATATAACAAAGACATATCGAAAATAAAATGCCTTGATTTGAAAAAAGACAGTTTTCACTGGGACTAACAGATACAGAGGCCACTCCTCCTACACTGGGACTGACCAGCACATAGGCCCCTCCTTTTACAATGGGAGTGACCATATCAGACTACAACTTCTCAGTGGGAGTGACAGGATCAGACCACACTTCCTATACTAGGAGTGACAGTCAGAGAGGCCACACCTCCTACACTGGGAGTGATGAAATCAAGCCACACCTCTTACATTGCAAGTGATAGGATTGGACCACACCTCCTACACAGAGTGATAAGATCAAGCCACACCTCCTACATTGCAAGTGATAGGATTGGACCACACCTCCTACACTGGGAGTTATGAGATCAAACCACACCTCTTACACTGCGAGTGACAGGATTGAATTACACCTCCTACTTTGGGAGTGACAGTATTGAATCACACCTCCTACTCTGGGAGTGACAGGATTGAACCACACTTCCTACACTGGGAGTGACAGGATTGAACCATACCCCCTACACTGGGACAGATAGACACAGTGGCCATGCCTTCGAGTGGGTCAAGATCAGACTATGCTTGTTTTACTAGGACTGAAAAACACAGGCCATGCCTTCTTCATTAGGAATGACAGACACATAGGCCATGTCTCCTGCACTGGCAGTGATGGGATCAGACCACACCTCCTACACTGGCAGTGACAGGATCAGACCAAACCTCCTGTACTGATAGTGATGGGCTCAGACCACACCTCCTATACTGGCAATGACTAGATCAGACCACATCTCCTACACTGGCAATGACTGGATCAGACCACATTTCCTATACTGGGAGTGAAAAACACAGAAGCCTCACCTCCTACACTAGAACTGCTAGATGCACAAAAAGTCAATGTTTCTAAATAATAGTATGCTAGCAATGAAAAGTTGCCTGTGTGGAATCAAATTTTATCAACACAAAGATGCCACAATTGCCTCCCAAATTTTCCCAAAACAGCACACTGTTTAGAATCATAAATATGGTGACTAACTTAAATCTGATTGAAATATTTAAATCTTTACAAATACTAATGCACAAGAAGGCATACAAAGTTTTCATTCATTCAGTTTTTTCAGCCTTTCATACACAGACACGCAAGCATGGAATAATATTCCCTGTCTAGACCACACAGTGTCCTGACAAACTCGCCAAACCAAAGTTTAACTTTACTTAGCCAACAATATTACCAGATTTGATCTAATCCGAAAGCCAAAGTACAAATTTACATACGTATCTCGACTAGGAAACACGAGTACCTTTACATAAACAGTTCTTCTGCGTGAAAAGACCACACCATCCTTGTTGCTTAACTTTGGCTCTTCTCGCAGACTCTTATTGCTGGGTGTAGAGGGTGGTTGTTGATGGTTGGATTTCTGCTCTGGCATTCCTCAAGCTGTTTGATGAACAGGAAAACAGAAGAGTTTAGTTTTAAAGACCAATACAAATGACGAGTGATATATTGTAGGTAAGCACTAAATGCAGTTCAATATGTTCTTTTTTTTTTATTTGTATAGCTATTTTAACAGTAGACATTGCCTCAAAGTATTATCCATCCATCATCCGTAACCACTTATTTTGTGCAGGGTCACAGGCAAGCTGGAGCCTATCCCAGCTGACTATGAGCAAGAGGCAGGGTACACCCTGGACAAGTTGCCAAATCATCACAGGGCTGACACATAGAGGCAAACAACCATTCACACTCACACCTATGGTCAATTTAAAGCCACCAATTAGCCTAACTTGCATGTCTTTGGACTGTGGGGGAAACTGGCGCACCTGGAGGAAACCCACACAGACACGGGGAGAACATTCAAACTCCACACAGAAAGGCCCCCGTTGGTTGCTGGGCTTGAACCCAGAACCTTCTTGCTGTAAAGCAACAGTGCTAACCACTACACCACTGTGCCGCCCTACAGGGTATTATAGTTTTCAGATATCTGGATGTAGATATTGATCCCCAGTGAGTAAGCCACAGGAGACAGTGGGAATGAAAAAAAAAATATATCAATGTGAAGAAGAAAACTTGAGAGGAACCAGACTCAAAATGAAACCCATCAAAATAACACTAGGTCTGCTGAAAGGATGTTCAATGTCTTAATGATTACACCAGCAGTTCTTAGGTACAAATTTACACTATCCAGTTGAGATTATCCATTGACGAAAGGGAAAGGAAACTGGTTTTGGAAAGTGTAAATCTTTAGCGTGCATATGTGAGACCAGACATAAGCTAAAATGTGGGAAGAGTCTGTAGGTGTAACAGTGAAAATGTCCCAGTACCTTCAGATAAACAACTCCCCTGAGTGCAAAGGGTTTCAGGAAGGTCATGCCATACTTTGTGCTTTCCCAGGCCTTTTCTCTCCATGGTTTCTTTCTAGATTTTGAAGGCCTTCTGGAATTCTCCATAATCTGCTTAAGGAATAAGAAAACAAAAGCATTACTTCTACAGGCCAAAACAATTGGAGAGCAGTGACCTCTTGAGTTAATGGAATTGTGCTATTTGAATGAATTAAGCAATCTTTTAGAATTTGTCCCTCATCCATTCATTTTATTGTCCAGCTTGGCTTTCATGTACCTTGTGATTTGTTGGATGTGAAATGGATAATGTTGGTTGTTGTGGTCAAGGCAAAAGGTCATGGTGTCTCCTGATGTTAGGATCCAGGCCGTTCCAAAAAGACTCTCTGGGGTTAAAGGTCTGGAGACAGTGGTAGATCTTGGAAGATAATTTGTGCTGCCTGTCTGCTGAAACCCTGTCTGAGGTGTTATTTTACCTCAGTCCATACATTCTGCCAATGCATGACATGACCTGTCCATGTGCAGCATGCCAACAGCCCTTGTCCAAACTTTTGACATCATGGAAAAAGACTATATGAAGAAGTGAATAATTCTAGTAATTCTATCCACATTCACTGGATATGAGCAATTGCGTGCCCTGATTGGCTACTCTACTACTAGGCTATCAGCTCATATACTATGAGTAGAGAAAAACAAAATGGCGGCGTGTGTTGCTGAACCAACCAAGGATGAAATAAAAATTTTACTTGAAAATAAAACCCCCCAAAATACAAAACATCTGACAAAACCATTTTGGCTTAGGCGGACTTCTTAAAAATCTATCGATTGCTGTCGTGCCGAGGTATGGAATAGCTTTAGACATTTATTTATTTAATTCTTCCTTGGACATTTCAGTGATGTAATTTTCAAACTTCTTTGAGCTTTTGAACCAGCCGAAAAAAATTCAACAACTTTTAATGCTTAAAGATGAAAAATGTAAACAAACCAGCAAAATGACAGTAGTAATCTGTGAAAAATGCTATAATAATAATTCTTGAAAAATAAAAAAAGATACGTTCTTACCATCAAATACTTTTATTCCATATTTTGTTGCCTTTTTTGTATTTTTTCAGGTTTTGTTTTCGAGTAGAGTTTTTATTTCATCTTTGGTTGGTTCAGCAACGTGAACGTCATTTTGTTTTTCTCTACTCACGGTATATGAGCTGATAGCCAAGTAGTAGAGTAGCCAATCAGAGTGTGTGGTTGCTCATTATCCAGTGAATGTGGATAGAATAAAGACTAATATTAATGTCCATGGTTTTGAGGAACAGAAACATTATATCCTATAACTACAGTATGTTTGACTGTTGAACCAACATGACCTCCCACTTGGAAATTTGTAACGATTCACATGATTAAATTCCATGGAGTTCCTTGTGTTCCTTGTTCGTTGGATTTTGCCTCTGCTTGTTCAAATTTGTACAACTTTTATCTCATAAGATCAGGTTTCTCTTGTCATAATGGGGCAATGCTTGAATGGTGAAAGAACTGAGTCATGTAGACTGTGATTTTACAGATAAATTAGTGGGAAAACTCACACCTAATGATTCTTAACTAACTTAACCAGTTTTAATCAATCCCAACTGACACTTTTACAAGGTTTCTTAATAGGCAACGGCTTACTTTTGCTGTTCCATGAGTAAAAGGGTTGATGGGGTTGTTGTGTGAGGTTTTTTTTTTTAAACATAGAATTAGCAAACTCGCATCCATTCCAGTGGCATGAAGACATTAAGGATATTCTAATACTTTTCTCGAAATTAAAATGAACCCAATATTAAAATTAATAATGATATTTTAATAATGATCCCAGAATCCCCCTTCACGAAATTCGTGTCACTTTCTGTTGAATGAATTTATTCAGGTAACATGGTTGAGTGATTTTTGTGTGATATTGAAATGTACAATTTAATACTAATCTAATCTAATAACGTATAATTCTATCCACATTCACTGGATCTGAGCAGTCGCGCTCTCTGATTGGCTACCCTACTACCAGGCTTTTAGCTCATATACCGTGAGTAGAGAAAAACAAAATGGTGGAGTATGTTGCTGAACCAACCGAGGATGAAATAAAAACTCTACTTGAAAACAAAATCCCCCAAAAATACAAAAAAGCAATAAAATATGGAATTAAAGTATTTGATAGTAAGAACATATCTTTTTTTATTTTTCAAGAATTATTGTTATAGCATTTTTCACAAATTTCTACTGTCACTTTGCCGGTTTGTTTACATTCGAAGTGGGAATGATTTTGTATAAAGTTTTTATTTATCAAATTTGCAAAAAATAAAAATGCTTTGTTTCTCAAAATCCAGTGAATGTGGATAGAATCATTATTATTATTATTAGTTATTCCACTCAATCTCGTCGTACATGGCTTATAGCTGACTCAGTGCTACGCACCTCATTGGCTATCAGCTCGTTCAACTCGATTTCATGGAATCACTGTTAAATATCTTCTTAATTTTAATCAATCGTATGAACTTCTATATTAAGGGGTTGGGAACATTCTTCAATTTAACTTAATTAGCATATAACTTGAGTGAAATCTTGCTTTCTCTTGATTTTGAGTTATATTTAATGGATATGTTATTCCCCCCCATCACATCTGGTTGGAGGTATCAGTATATATTTTCATGCATGTTGAAAAGCATCAGAGAACACTAAATACATTGCAAGAAATTTATTAGGCTTCCACTTTAGCTAGTTATGTTATCAGGCCAACTCAACAAAAGACAGATGTTAGTTATGACAAGAATATGCTGGGTAACATTATACTATATGCACAAACCATGTCGTGCCTGCTGCTATGTGAATAACCCAAACAGCATCTATTCCCAAACCGTACTGAATGTAACCTTAACTGGAGGGACAGCAGGACCATTTATGCCCTAAGGAGATGATTCAGAGTGCTTTGTTTCTCTGCACCCTCTTTTTTTTTTACCTCTCCTCCTGTCATTGCTCATGTTTCAGGGGAAATCTCAGCGAATTACTGAGAAAGAGTGGATGAGAAAGAAAATAAGAGACAAAAGGAATCATGTTATATACTGCTGAGAAGTGTGACAGGTACTGGGTGTGGGTATGTGTGTGTACAGCGTGTGTGGCAGTAACTAAGTGAGGGCAGCAGCTGTTGTGTGAGCTAGGAGGGCCAAACCCACACACACACACACACACACACACACACACACACACACACAGCAGACGGGGCAGCACAGGGGGTTCAGGAACCAGCTAACCATGAAATCAGACAGATGAGTCAGCGAATACAAGACGACATTGGAGCTCCTGTGCCCTTATGTTACCGAAGAAAAGGAAGGAAAAAAAGAAAAAAATATATTTGGTTGGCTCCAAAAAAATAAAAATAAATAAATAAAAAAAATCTTACAGCCTCTTTCATCAGCTGGCCCTAATTCTGCCCTGCATCCTGGCTGCTCTAATGTTCTGTGCCTTTCAAAGTGTTTAATTATCCCTGTGTTGGTCTATGAAAAGCAACAAATAATCTAATTTGCATATTATTACTTCCTAACCTTCTATTAATCAAATACAGGTATGTCGCAGATATTCTTCTCACCCAACCATGTGTAACACCAGCTGATTACAAAACCGATAAAATATTTACTTAGCAAAGAAACATAAGCAATAATACCTGCAGCTTTCTATAGGTTCAATTGAGTGGCCAAGATATAAAATCAGTACTGATTTGACTTTTCAAAGGCACCATTTAGCACAAAAGATCTCACAGCAGCTGTAGGTCACTGAATTCAGTAAGCTCCAAACTCAGTTTGACCTTTGCATTTTATATATCATTAACGCAAGTTCAATGACCATACATGCAGACAATTTTAGAATTAAATTTTACAAAGAATAGAAAAAAGACGCATCCCTTTGAGGTGCCTCAGCTGCTTGTCACCTGTGAGGAACGCTTGATTAGTTTGATGTTTGCCCTGAATGACCTTGGTGACTGAAAGGCCCCTCCTAAATTGGCCAAAGCCTCCTGAGGCTGGGCTCTGCATCCTGGGAAAGCAGCGTTCACATTCACACATGCAATCAAAGTCTTAGAGAGATCAAAGGTGCCGACAGAAACTAATGCAAATCTTCCTGGATTATCACCAGATGAAACCACAGAAGCGTTTTAGTGCTATTCAAGTCAAATCCTATATCAGGCCAGGAAATGGGAGGAGCAGAATAAAGTTCAAAGATTACAAGAATACAGTAAACATTAAACTCAAAAGTTTAAGAATAGTATTAATTGAAATAATTGAATTGAATTAATCTTGAATAATTATCACAATCACTTACTTTAAAAAATACAACACACACACACACAAAAAAAAAGCCCATTTCCAAAAACATCACACACAGCATTCACTGATTTGCAATTCATGCAAGCACAACCCTAAATCAGAAAAAGTTGGGATGGTATGTGAAATTGAATTTTAAACTGAAACAATGATTTGCAAATAATCTTTAGCCTGAACTGCACTCACAACAATACAATAGTGCATTATCTGATGTTTTCCCTCATGATTTTTTTTTCTCACATTTCAATTCTGATTCTTGCAACACATTTCAAAAAACTTGGGAAAGTCAAGCATTTACCACTTTGTAATGTTGCCATTCCTTCTCATAACACTTAAAAGATATTTAGGGATTGAAGACCCCAAGTGTGAAAAGTTTCAGGTACCATTTTGTCCCAACAGTACAAGGTCTTCGTTGTCATATTTTCATTTCAAAATTCACCACATTCTCTATTTGGGACAGAGGGGACAGGCACCCTCTTCTTCTGTAACCATGCCTTTGTAATGTGTACAGAATGTGGTTTTGCATTGTCTTTTTGAAATATCCCTGGAAAAGATGTCTTGAAGGCAGCATTTGTTGTTCCAAAATCTCAATGTACTTTTTTGCATAAATGTTGCCATCACAGAAGTGTAAGTTACCTTTGCCAAGGGCAATGACACAACCTCATATTGTGACAGACCCTGGCTTTTGGGCTTGTTGCTGGTAACAGTCTGGATGGTCTTTTTCATCTTTGATCCACAGCACATGCTGTCCATTTCTTCCAGAAATGACCTGGAATCGTGATTGATCTGACCACAATACATTTCCACTGTGTGATGGTCCATCTCAGATGCTTCCAAGCTCAGAGAAGTTGATGTCACTTCTGGACACAGTTAACATAAGGTTTCCTTTTTGCACAATAAAGTTTTAACTGACATTTGTGGATGTAACTCTGTATTGTAGTGCTTGAGAATGGTTTGCCAAAGTAATCCCGAGTCCATGTGGTTATACAGGTAGTCATCGACTTACGACCCATACAACTTACGACCGATCGACTTTACGACCGTCTGGTTATGATTGGCAAGTGTTTCCCAGCTGAGCTAGTTGAGCGTATGACAGTTTCGGCCTCAGCTCCCGGCAGCGCCCAGCATCCAGCCTCTCGCCACGTACGACAGTTTCCGCCCCAGCTTCTGGTTTATGAAACGAGCAAATGCTCCCGCCAGCCCGAGCGCTGCAACAGCTGATGACGTAGACGACCCACAGCCAA
>JANZLB010000023.1:11205360-11218797 GCA_026167865.1 Notarius quadriscutis | reverse complement strand
TGGTAAACAAAAATGTTTGGTCAAGGTGAATCTTGCAAAGAGACATTTTACCCAAATATTAGGTGTGCTGTATGTATGTTTTTGACTCTGTGTTGATTTCAGAAAACCCAAAGAAGAAAAAAACTTATGCACCAAATTCTAGTGTTTGTTTTTTTAATTAAAGATGTATGCTATACATTTTGCCACAGAAAAAGAACAGATCAAAGAAATGACTGAAAGCCCAAATATTGCCATGACAAGGTAACATTCATGTCACTGTATGTAAACTTCTGACCACAACTGTATGATTGACTGGTTAATAAACCAAAATGGATTTCCTAAAGCCCCTTCCAGCAATGTTCTGTGTTGAACCAAGTTCTAGAGAGGGTTGAGTTGTGGTGAAATACAAGGAACAATGTTTGGTACTCGACATACAAAACTTTAAACAAAAATCACATGCAAGCTGAGGCTGTTATGTCTAATACACAAAGAAAACCTTGGCTGTGGCTTGTAACTTAGAAAAATGCATCACTGCAAGTGCAACAGGCATCATCACTTTACCTCAGTTGAAATTTATGTTAACGTACAGTACCAGTCAAAAACTTGGACACACCTTTTAATTCAGTGTTTTTTTCTTTATTAATTACTTCATATCTTAAAGTAATGATTGACTGTTTCTCTTAGTTGAGCAGTTCTTGACATAATATGGATTACTACAGGTGTGGAATAGAGTTATTATTTTAATACCCCGGCTCTGAAGGAGGGGTCTGTTTGTATCTCCGTCTGTCCAAAACACCCTTTTTCTCAGCAACCACAAATCATAGGTACTTGGTACCAAACTTCAGCATGGGGTTCTATACCATGTATATCATTTTCAGGTCTGTCACACATCAACTTCCTGTTTACCGACTTAATGTATTTACGAAACGTGTAGTGTGGATTTACAAAATTTCCGTAACATTTTTCTCAGCAACTACAAATCACAACTGCTTGATATTTGGTACTGAGCTTCAGCTTGGAGTTCTATACCGTGTATACCATTTTCAGGTCTGTCGCACATCGACTTCCTGTTTGCCGACTGAATGTATTTACGAAACACATAGGGTGGATTTTGACGCTATTTCAAGAACCAAAATGCTATTTCAAAATGACAGTTTACCAGGATGCGATTTGAAATACTTGGAGAGAACACTACTCTTTACTTGTTTCAGGGTTAATTATTTGTTGAAGTCAACATTCATAATAAGTGTCCTATTCCTTCAATTGCTTGCATTCTGAAAAGTGAGAGCAGGGGGATACATAAGTGAGCAGTAGCTCACAGGTGATATTATTTACAATTTACTGTTTGACCTTAAACACATTAAGAAGGCAAGAAATTGCACTATTATCTTTTGACGAGGCACACCTATTAATTGAAAAGCCAGGTGACTACCTCATGAAGCTGGTTCAGATTAATAGTGTGCAAAGCGTCATCAAGGCTGCTTCAAAGAATCTAAAATATGAAACATATTTTGTTTTTGGTTCACCACATGATTCTATATGTTATTTCATAGTGTTGATGTCTTCAGGATTATTCAACAATGTAGAAAACAATCAAAATAGAGAAAAACCTATGAACGAGTAGGCGTGTCCAAACTGTTGACTGGTACTGTACATATAAGGCAAAAAACTAATGATAATAAGGCCAGATGTCTCCGGGGGAGAGGTCAGGGTCATATGAAGATGAGAACCAGATTGTATGAGTTACTGTATATTCTTATAGATACAGTATTCTTCTATATAACTTTTTTTTTTATAATGCGGGAAGAGGCTTACATGCTTACAGCAGTATATGAAAACACAAAGCAACAAAGAAAGACAACAATGATAGATGATTACATGAGCATCAGGAAAACAAGAGGAGAAGACATAAATATTGAATGTAGACATAATAAATGTGATCCAGTTTTGCGTGATACTGTGATATGAGAAGAGAATGTCTGGAGCAGATTATTTCAATACGAAGAGAGTGGAATTGTCTGTAGTCAGGGGACGAATTTTAAGAGAGCAGCTACACTTCCGGAGAAAACTTGCTTGCCAAGACAGTGGAAGTTGTCTAGAGGAATGACGAACAGGATTTTGAAGGGATCTGTAGGAAAGTTGTAGGATTTTCAAGACTCTACTTTTCATTGCATCATCATTGAGATGCTGAGTTTACCTCATATCTCTCCCCCTCCGTTACCTCCTTCGGAAACTCTATAATCAGATCTTTTGACAACTCACACAACCACAGTGTAGTTCTGGATAGCCAAATATCCATCCATTATCTGTAACTGCTTATCCTGTGCAGGGTCGCGGGCAAGCTGGAGTCTATCCCAGCTGACTGTGGGTGAGAGGCAGGGTACATGCAGGACAAGTCGGCAGGTCATCGCAGGGCTGACACATAGAGACAAGCAACCATTCACACTCACATTCACACCTACCGTCTATTTAGAGCCACCAATTAGCCGAACCTGCATGTCTTTGGACTGTGGGGGAAACTGGAGCACCCGGAGGAAACCCACAAAGACACAGGGAGAACATGCAAACTCCACACAGAAAGGCCCCCTGTCAGCCACCGGGCTTGAACCCAGAACCTTCTTGCTGTCAGGCAACAGTGCTAACCACTACACCACCATGCTGCCCCAGCCAAATATTATTCTCTCCTTTTCTCCCAATGTGAAGAGTTCTCCCTTATAGCAAAAGAAATGATCTGGCCACAAATGTGCTTAAGCACTTGTTGCTTGTTCAGTCCCTTGTCATCTTGAGATTGAAGGTTTCTCAGATCTTCTCCTGCACATCATCAGACCCCTGCAACTGATCCAAATTGCAGCTGCATGAGTGGTTTTCATTCCCAGGTTACCACGTTACTTACAACTGGCTTCATGTAGTTGCCTGTAATTTAAAACACTGAGGCTTACCAACAAAGCCAAAAATATACCGGGCCCCACCTAACTGCACTTATCAAACACTGCATGGAGCCATAATGTCTCTGAGCCACAAGCGTGGCTGACTATCCCACAAGACCAAAAGGATGACATGCATCAAGGCTGCTCTCTGCACTGGTATCCAGGTGGTGGAATGAACCTTCCTTGACTGTCACGATAGCTGAGTTTTTGGCTGTCTTTACACAAAGATTGATGACATACGTCTTTACTAATAAATAAATGTTGCAGTTATGGAATAAGATGTTTTTGCAGTGCATTTAATTTACTTAAAGGCCTCAAATGAAAAGACAGGGTCTGTAATGATTCTGTGATGAGGAACTATGAAAAGAGAAGACAGCAAGATCATTAATATTGAATTTTACTAGATCAGTTATACTAAAGGAAGGATTAAATCAATTGTGTCATTCTCACTCTTGTTGAATGTTTTAAGGGCATCATGTATGAATGGTACTCTACCAGTGTCACACTATAAATCTGAATCTCAGTTTTCTGTTCAAAGACCTTGAACATGGGTGGCACGGTGGTGTAGTGGTTAGCACTGTTGCCTCACAGCACGAAGGTTCTGGGTTTGAGCCCAGTGGCTGATGGGGGCCTTTCTGTGTGGAGTTTGCATGTTCTCCCCATGTCTGTGTGAGTATCTTCTGGGTGCTCCGGTTTCCCCCACAGTCCAAAGACATGCAGGTTTGGCTAATTGGTGACTCTAAATTGACCGTAGGTGTGAATGTGAGTGTGAATGGTTGTTTGTCTCTATGTGTCAGCCATGCGATGACCTGGCAACTTGTCCAGGATGTACCCCACCTCTCACCCATAATCAGCTGGGATAGGCTCCAGCTTGCCCATCACTCTGCACAAGATAAGTGGTTACGGATAATGGATGGATAAACTATGCCTTGGAAATGCTGGAAAACATGAATGAAACAGGGCTGGAAAAATAAGTGACAATAAATATCAATTTGCAGAACATAACTTGATTCAACTTTTCAACCAGACGCTTTGTGGAACATTCTGGAAAGCTTTCTATCTTCTGTCTAATGTGACTGAGTAAACAAGCTATGTTTCAAAGTAATGATGTTTTGCCCCAAATTAGGAAATGATTACTTTGGCTTTATTAAATTCCAGAAAGATTAGAAATATTTGCTGGATATATGATCAGGATCTATTATAAAACTGGGACACACTTTCAGTTCTGCTGTGAATCAAAATAGGATCCTGTAGTTTAAGGAGCATTTCAGTGAATGGTTCAATGAAGTTTTTGTAGTGAATATTTTTAAAATGACTTCATTTATTAGCAACACATTGTCAGTTTGTGAGACCAGGTACCTCTACATGTTGGAAGGCTGGACCAGCCAGTTTCTTTACATTCAACCTCCGAAAGTCCATCGAGGATGTAAGGTTTGTGACAGCCGTATTTGACTTTTTCCCCATATCCATACTCTCGCGAATCAGCAAATGACAGAAAGCCATTCTCTATCAGCGTGGGCACAGGACATGTTACCACTGCACAAAAGAAAAGAAAAAAAAACAACGGTGGTGGTTAAAGGTTAAAGGGGTTTGATGAAACATGAACTGAAACCTAATGTTCCCCCTTCATTTCCAAATGTTATTAATCAGCCAAGAAATGTTTGGTGTATGAAGAAACTACATGAAGATTTGGGCTACAGCCAGTGATTCTGTCAGAGCTGCTATTCTAGAAAACTTACCTAATCAACAGGGCAGTGGTATAATGTCGAAGAAAAATACTTTGTTTTTGATGTGGCTTGAAGTATTTCTTACTCACACATGCAATGTGGTGGTACCATCCATGTGCCATCTGCAGTGCATGTGGATCTCTTATTACCAACAAGAATCATGGGAGGCAAACACTCATAGATCCCTCCAAAACCGAATGGAACCGTGTCCCCCATAAACTCCTTGTCATACACAATTTTGGCATAAGGTGGAATAGGCGGAAGACCACAAGTCACAGCTTGAGGGGGGGGGGAAACAAAACACTGATTAGACTGTGATGCAGGACATCAGATTTTATTTAAGACTGGTTGGTTCGGTCGTGAATAGTATGTTGGCATACGTTCACACACTGGAGTAGGCTCACTCCACTGGGCCGTGTGTAAGCATTCGCTAGAATTGGCTCCAACAAGGACGTATCTAAACACACACAAATAAACACCATGATTACATTCTATACATAGTGACCACACCAGAGCATAACATCGTTTTGTATTTGAGTGAGTTATCGGAGTCAAGATGGCTGTTCTTTTTCAGATATGGAAGTGTTTCCAATAGAGGCTTTGCACCACATGACCCCATAGCAATGGTAACTACACCGCCATGACAGGGGGCATGCTTGTCGTGCTTCATTCACACAAGTTAGTTGTTTTTGATCAATATGGGAAGGTTTTCCTGCATTTTTGGATGCGCAAATCACTTTGAATGAAACAAAGACATCAGATATTTTTAATTTACAAAAAGTAATTCATCATTGGGGAAAAAAAACAAGAGAGATTTCTAAACATAGAAGGGAAGATGGGGGGAAAACATTCAGCGGGACTTGATCTTGAACGGAGAGGTCAAAAACCCAATGGCATGCTTACTTCATTTCCACGAAGGTAAGAATAAAAAAAAAATCACAACTGCAGCAAGGTGCTCATTCTTATACAGTAACGTGAACATGAGCCTCAATACAGTGGCTCTGCACAGCTTCACCTTCACCGAGACTTAAAAAGTGCATTTACATTTATGCGCTTGGGACCCAGTCATTATGGGAAACACCTGATGGTGATTTGAGCACAATCAGCACGCGCACATAAGGACACAGAGGCTTAGTGAAACATTATCACTGTCGCGTTTGTTTCTAGCCATGTTTATGACTTTGCTTTCGGTTTCATTTTTGTTTTTTTGTAAATATCACGCCTGCTAATAAACACTCTTCCTGCACTTAGCCCCGTCTACCACCACATACCTGACGCAATACTTCACAAAGTCTCTGTGAAAACAGTGTGCTGATTGTGCTCAAATCAGTATCAGGTGTTTCTCATAATGACTGGGTCTCAAGCGTGCGCACAACATGCTCAGAAGGATCCCTGAATGTAAATCCACTTTTTAAGTCTCGGTGAAGGCGAGGCTGTGCTGAGCCACTGTGTTGCTCATGTTCATTTCACTGTATAAGAATGAGCACCTTGCTGCAGTTGTGATATTTTTTTTAATTCTTACCTTTATGGAAATGAAGTGAGCATACCATAGGGCTTTTGACCTCTCCATTCAACAGTGAGTCCCACTGAATGTTTTTCCCCTTCTAAGTAGAGAAATTTCTCTCATTTTTTCCCCCCGATGATGAATTACTTTTGGTAAATAAAAAAATCTGATGTCTTTGTTTCATTCAAAATGAATGCATCAAAACCTTCCCATACCAATCAATAACAACTAACTCAGCTGAATGAAGTACTACAAGTGTGCCCCCTGTCATGGTGGTGTAGTTACCATTGCTATTGATGTGACAGTGCAAAGCCTCTATTCAGTTGCATTTAGAATAGTTAATGAATATTTGTAACAAAGCATTCCAAAGTACAGAAGCCCTGAACTACAATTTGTGGAAAGAAATTGAAATGTCCAGTTATTCTGACTTAATAATAGGCTAACTCAGAAGATACTGTTGTTATTTTGACTTAATATTTTAACTTGACTTAATAACCCATTAGTTGAAGTTATTTTCTCATTATTTTGCCTCCTAACACTTAAACTGTCCTATCAGTCATTATGAGTTTTAGAATTGATCATTACTTAATGAACAATCAGTAGACATCAGGCTTGTAGTACTCAAATCTTAATTTTAAGGACTTCTGACTTGACTTGGACTTGAGCACTGATGACTTGGACTCGGACTCATGCATTAACTGCATTCAGACTCGTAAATTGGAGACGAGGACTTGGGGATTTTATTATTTTTTTTGTAACATGCCATAATAATTTATACCTACATTAATTTTATACTAATTTTGTGCAAGAGAATGCACATTCATCTGTTCATACATCATGTTCAGGAACAAACTAACATTAATGGCACTAAAATGCCTGGAGAGAACCCTCCTAGGATTGTCCGCTTTGCTTATACAGACTTCTCGTGCAGTGGGAAAGATTTCGCATAAAGGTAGCAACAGCCGCCGTCACATGGTGTGGTTGGAGTCTTGGACTCGACTCAATTTTTTTTTTAATGACTTGGACTTGACTCGGACCTGAACATTGGGGACTTGAGACTAGATTCGGCCTTGAGGTTTAGTGACTTGACGACAACACTGGTAGACATACTGTATTTGTGTCAACTGAATTCCACTATAAAGCAATGCCTGGCTTATGTCTAGCTTACTTACTATCTGAGAAACAACATTCAGTATTCTATAAATAAATTGTATTGATAGATTGTGGGGTGTTTTACATAAAATACTGTGCAAAAGTCTTATGGCGCATGTAAAGAAATGCTGTCAACCAAAAATGGCTTAAAAATAATGAAATGAAATGTTTCAACATTTTAGAAAATGCTATAAACAGTATTCAGAAAGCCATAATAAATGAAACAAAGTCAGTATTTGGTGTAAGACGACTCTTTGCTTTAAAAAATTTTTTTTTTAAATAGTAGTCTCCGGTATAATGAGAGCAGTTTTATAAGGAAATGAGCTATAGGTTTTCCTGAGCATCTTACAGAACCAGCCACAGTTCTTGTTCTGGATACTTTGACTGTCACACTTGCTTCTTAATTTTGCACTAAAACCCAGTAGCCTTCATTATGTTTTCTTTTTAAATCTGAAAAGTGGCCTCTTATGTAATATGCTGCTCAGATACAAACTTTTTTTCTGTAGCATTTCATTTTATGCTGGAAAACGAATGTTTGTAACTCTAAAATGTTTTTGTACTGACTCGATAATGTAGAAGTCGTAAAATAGAAATCTATAACAAAGTTTGTATGAACAAAAAGGTCTTAGGGTACCTAAGACTTTTGCACAGTACTGTATATTAAGACAAACTAATGATACAATATTGAAATAGATAGATATTAAGTTGAAATAATGATATAACACTTCAAAACTTACTGACTGTTAGAAAGCACTGACACTGGAGACTCCTTCCTCCTCCTTGTATCAACAACATATGAGTACTGATGTAATCATGTCGATAATGACAAATTCTCTTGAAATAATGAGTTATTAAGTCAGAATAATATGTTAAGTTGGAATTAATTACGACACAGCAGTTCAAAATTTACTGTTAACAATCCCTGACACTGGAGAGTCCTTCCATAAATGATAAGTGAATGTTGACTTACAGAAAGCTGCTGTCACACATAATGCTAACAACCGGAGTTCATGGTAGCCTCCAAACATGGCCGCCATGAACTACAACTCCCATACATCTCATGGCCATCCCTCTCCAGAATTCTAATCAGCGCCGCACCTGCACCCCATTTAATCACAGTACTTAAGGACTCGAACAACATTCCATCAGTGCGAAGAAGCACTCAGCATGTTACTACCTGACCCTACTGAGCTGTTGTTTAGTGTTGACGTCCTGTGATGTTGACTCTAGTTCCGTTCGTTCCCGACTCCGATTACTCGTCCAGTCTCCTACAGTCTATCTTCACATCGCTAGACCATTGGCTTTCTCCTGATTCTGAGTTTGGCTTTAGATTGGCTTTGTCTATCAATTTGCGATGCACCCGTTCCCCCCTGTGACTGCTCCAGTAAGCGCCTGCTGTTTTCTGACACCTGCACTGTATCAATAACATATTGATAACTAGAAGGGCACTTGGTAGGGTGCATATCTCCACCAAGCCACATCTTTAGATTTGAATCAAAATCTGATCAAATATTTCTTGGCCCATGGCTCACCTTTCCTCCAAATTTCATTTGGATCTGTTCGCTACTTTTTGAGATATGTTGGGAATGGACAAACAAATCCGGGATCCACATACATATCTAGATTTGTGTCTAAATCTTATCGATTGTTTCTTGGCCTGGACGGTACGATGGTGTAGTGGTTAGCACTGTTGCCTCACAGCAAGAAGGTTCTGGGTTCAAGCCCAGTGGCTGACAGAGGCCTTTCGGTGTGGCGTTTGCATGTTCTCCCCATGTCTGCGTGGGTTTCCTCTGGGTGCTCTGGTTTCCCTCACAGTCAAAAGACACACAGGTTAGGCTAATTGGTGGCTTTAAATTGACCATGAGTGTGAATGGTTGTTTGTCT
Source organism: Notarius quadriscutis (assembly GCA_026167865.1). Lineage (NCBI taxonomy): Eukaryota > Metazoa > Chordata > Actinopteri > Siluriformes > Ariidae > Notarius > Notarius quadriscutis. Next base: position 11,209,624 of record JANZLB010000023.1, on the reverse strand, counting down.
CTGTGTCAGCCCTGTGATGACCTGGTGACTTGTCCAGGATGTACCCCGCCTCTCACCCATAGTCAGCTGGGATAAGCTCCAGCTTTCCCACGACCCTGCACAGGACAAGCGGTTACGGATAATGGATGGATGGAGATAATGAGTTAAGTCAAAATAATGAGACATTAAATTGAAATTATGACATAGCACTTCAAAGTTTCATTTCCCAAAGCGCTGACACTGGAGACTTCCATAATTCCATAAATTTTACAGAAATGACAGCACTTCAATTTTTTTTTTCCTTGAAGTTCAGGGCTTCTGTACAAAAGAAACACCAAATAGATACCACAAAATGAAGTGAGACAATATGTAAATGCAGTGAAATGCAATCACCCCTCATTGCAGGTATATATGATGACGCTTTGGTAAACAATCTTATCGAAGGCCACTTTTCCATTCTGTGGTGATTCAGGAACCGGACACCGCTTTACTGTGTGAGAACATGAGAGCATAATAAAAATCACACCATGGGAACATGTAGTGTGCAGCATGTAACTAACTTGGTGACTTTGTACTGATTATTGCTTATATAAAACTGTCACGAGTGGCGAGCTGAAGTGAAGTGCGGACCCAAGAGCAGCCTCAGAAAACAGGAAGTATAAAGTGTAAACTTTAATGAAGTAGACAGCAGAAAGGCAAAGGTACAGTAGGGCTCAGGCAAAAATGGGTAGTCAAAAAACAGGCCAGGAGGTCAAAAACACAGAGGAGCAGGTAGACATGATCAGGGACAAAAAAATCTTCACACAAACCGATGAACACAGGGACAAGGGAAATCCAGACAGAGGTAGCAAAAGACACACTTCAAAAGAACAGGCAGGCAAAAACAGGGACAAAAAACTGGACAGAAAAACTTGACAAAAAAAAAGGAAAAATTCAGGCAGGGGGAATCAAGAAGACACAATACTAATGAGCTGTAGCAAGGCAAGGAAAGTCTACAAGAGACAGTCTGGCAAATGGAATAGCTCCAAACAGTTCCTAAAAAGCCTTGGCTGATGGGAGAGGAATGGTAGCAGGTGTGGGAGTGCTGCTTCAGGAAAATGGCCTTCAGCAAGGCAGGACTGAATTCCTGTCCTGGATCCAGCCTGGAAGTCCCACAAACTCAGGCATGGATGGACTGGACCAGGCTGTGACAGTACCCCCCTTCAACAGGCACCTCCAGGCACTTTAGGAAGTGCCTCAGGGTGTTGTTGGTGGAAGTCCTTGATGAGGGTTGGATCCATGATGAACCTGGCAGGAACCCAGCTCCTCTCCTCAGGACCATACCCCTCCCAATCAACCAGGTACTGGAGTCCTCTGCCTTGGTGTCGTACTTTCAGCAACCTCCTGACCGTGAAGACCTCACCACCATCTATGAACCTGGGAGGAGGAGGGGGTTTGGAGGGTGATGATAGGGAACTGGAGACAAGGGGTTTGACTTGGGAGACATGGAAAGTTGGGTGAATACGGTGCATGGTTACTGGCAGAGACAGTCTTACAGAGCAGGGATTGATTACCTTGGAGACGGGGAAGGGTCCTATGAACCTGGGAGCCAATTTGCGGGAGACCATCTTGAGGGGCAGGTGGTGAGTGGAGAGCATTACCCATTGCCCCACCCGATAGATGGGAGCTGCCGAGCGGTGTTTGTCGGCTTGCTCTTTAAAGATCTTGACAGAATGTAGGAGCTTCTTCCTGGTCAATGCCCATGTTCTCCTGCAGCGGCGCACAAACACCTGGGCAGAGGTCATGGTGACTTCTTCTTCTTGGATGGGGAACAGTGGTGGACTGGAAGGGGGAAAGACCTGTAGCAGAGGTGGGTAAGGAGTTGTGAGCATACTCTATCAAAAGAAGGGTCTTGATCCAGGAGGCAGCATCCTTGGACAAGATGCACCTGAGAGCTACTTCCAGCTCCTGGTTGGCCCATTCCATCTGTCCATTGGCCTGAGGGTGAAAACCTGAAGAAAGACTGCGAGAAGCACCAATGAGTTTACAGAAAGCCTTCCAGAATTGGGCAGAGAACTGGGGTCCACGGTCAGATACGATGTCTGAGGGGAGTCCATGTAGATGGAAAACATGGAGTATCAGCAATTCGGCAGTCTCCTTGGCGGTGTGAAGCTTGGGCAGAGGGATAAAATGAACAGCTTTAGAAAAACGGTCAACAACAGTGAGGATACATGTATTGCCACCTGAATTAGGGAGTCCTGTGAGGAAATCCAGGGCTATGTGTGACTAGGACCAGTGGGGAACAGGAAGGGGTCTTAGCAGGCCAGCAAGGGGTCTGTTGCCAGTCTTGTTCCTGGCGCCAGTCTTGTTCCTGGTGCAGATGTTACAAGCTGCCACAAACTTCTCGACGTCCTCCTTGATGGATGGCCACCAAAAATGTTATCGGATGAGTGCCAGAGTCCGGGCTGATCCTGGGTGGCACATCACTCTGAAACCATGATCGCACTGCAACACCTGTGCCCACACAGAAACAGGAACAAAAAGATGGTTAGGAGGTGCATTACTGGGCCCTGGGCCCTGCTCATGGGCCTTCTGGACCAGGGTTTCCACCTCTAACAGAGTGGCCCCCACCAGGCACCATGGAGGAAGGATGGTCTCAGGGGAGGTCAATTCCTCCTGGCAGGGAGAAAACATTCTGGACAAGGCATCGGGCTTACCATTCTTAGAGACTGGGCAGAAGGAAAGTGTGAACTTGAATCGAGAAAAGAAGAGAGCTCATCGGGCCTGACGAGAATTGAGATGCTTGGCAGTCCTGAGGTATTTGAGGTTCTTGTGATCTGTCCATACGATGAAGGGAAGGTCTGACCCCTCCAACCAATGTCTCCATTCTTCCAAGGCCAGTTTAACAGCCAACAGTTCCCTATTGCCAACGTCATAGTTTCTCTCAGAGGGGGAAAGCCGACGAGAGAAGAAAGAGCAAGGATGAAGCTTGTTGTCATGAGCCGATCTTTGGGACAATATGGCCCCCACTCCTGACTCTGAAGCATTGACCTAAACCACAAACTGCCGGGACGGATCTGGAATGGTGAGTATAGGTGCTGATGTGAACCTTCGTTTGAGCTCAGAGAACACCTTCTTGGCCCCTTCCTCCTAGCTGAAAGGGACCTTGGTGGAAGTTAAAGCCATGAGGGACCCAGCCACCATACTAAAGTTCCTGATGAATTGCCTGTAGAAATGCATAAACCCAAGAAACCGCTGGAGTTCTCGCCAAGAGGACAGGGTGGGCCAGTCAGCAACTGCCTTGAGTTTCATGGTGTCCATCTGAATCTGTGCGGGGGAGAAAATGAAACCCAGAAAGGAGACAGAACTTCTATGGAACTCGCATTTCTCGGCTTTAACAAACAGTTTATTTTCCAGGAGTCGCTGAAGGACCTGCCTGACGTGGATGCGGTGTTCATCGAGGGAGCGGGGGGGAAAAAATCAATATATCGTCCAGATAAACAAAAACAAAAATGTTAAGGTAGTCCCGCAGGACATCATTAACGAGGGCCTGGAAAATCACGGGAGTGTTAGTCAGGCCGAACGAAACCACAAGATATTCGTATTGGCCCGTGGGGGTGTTAAACGCCGTCTTCCATTCGTCCCCTTCCCTGATCCTCACGAGGTGATAAGCATTATGCAGGTCTAGCTTGGTGAAAATCTGGGCTCCCTGGAGTAACTCAAACACCATAGACATGAGAGGTAGGGAGTAATGGTTCTTGATGGTGAGGTCATTTAGCCCATGGTAATCAATGCAAGGGCGCAAGGATTTGTCCTTCTCCACAAAAAAGAATCCTTCCCCTGCAGGAGAAGAGGGATGAATAATTCTAGCTGCTAAGGACTCAGTGATGTATTTATCCATGGCTTGCCTTTCGGAAGGAGAGAGAGAGAGAGTGTAAAGTCACCCCTTAGGTGGTGCAGTCCCAGGGAGAAGGTCAATTCCACAGTCTTAGGGCCTATAGGGAGGAAGGGAAACAACTTGAGACTTGCTGAACACAGGTTTTAAGTTATTATACTCAGGAGGCACATTAGAGAGGTCAGGATAATCACCAATGGTGGGCTGGAGCAGCTCGGCATGAGGGAGGGCATGATAATAAACAGAATTGACTCCATCCTAAAATGGTGGTGTTAGCCCAGTTGACATGGGGATTATGTAGAGTTAGCCAGAGCAGACCAATAACTATGGGGATTCATTATCTGTAGCCGCTTTATCCTGTTCTACAGGGTTGCAGGCAAGCTGGAGCCTATCCCAGCTGACTACGGGCGA
>JANZLB010000023.1:10347464-10361265 GCA_026167865.1 Notarius quadriscutis | reverse complement strand
TAACTGGTGACTCTAAATTGACCGTAGGTGTGAATGTGAGTGTGAATGGTTGTCTGTGTCTATGTGTCAGCTCTGTGATGACCTGGCGATTTGTCCAGGGTGTACCCCGCCTTTCACCCGTAGTCACCTGGGTTGGCTCCAGCTTGCCTGCAACCCTGTAGAACAGGATAAAGCGGCTACAGATAATGAGATATCAATGATCGACCAAACTGTATCCAGGCATGCAAGGTGGCAATGTATGCAGATGACACTATCATTTACTTTTCAGATCGCAACATTCAGGCAAACGGACCATTCAGCGAGACTCCGCTAGACTTGTGCGGTGGTTCACTGCAAACAAGCTTTCATTGAATCCGTCTAAGTGTAAAGGTAGGGTCACCCAGGGCTAAGGCCGTAAAAAGCCACTTCCTGTACACCTTACACTCGCAGACACTGAATTTGAGCAAGTGGACACTTACTGTAAGTTTTGGGAGTTGTTCTGGACAGTGGTCTGCAGTGGACCTATCACTATCTCCATGTTACCAAGAAACTGTCACAAGCCATCGGTATCATGAAATGTATCAAGCCATACCTGAACAGACAGGCATTGCTCGCAATCTACACAGCACTGTTCCTCCCTCACATTCAGTACTGCAGTACAGTATGGGACCACGGAGGTAAGGGGTACCTTGAGAAACTTCAAAACAGAGCTGGCAGCGTAATACTAGGATGTGATTACTACACCACCTCTGCCACTGTCTTCGGCATTTTAGGCTGGGCACCGGTACCTGATATACAAAAAAAGGAATAAGATAACGCCAGTATACAAGGCCCTTAACGGTTTGTCCCCTCCACACATTTCAGATCTGTTCACCCAGTTAGATCTCACACACACACACACAACACTTGCCTCAGAACACAAGGAGATCTTCAATTGCCCAAAGCTTACCTGCAGCAGACACAGAGAGCTTTCTGTTTCTCTGGGGCAGCACTGTGGAACACGCTGTCGTCCCAGTTAACATCCGCCAGCTCCCTTTCAGCCTTTAAACGCATATGTAAACAAGTTCTGATGTAAATATCAATATGCAAACTCCTTCAAGCTTTGTTCGTATTCTTCACTTTGTGTTATTTACCTGATTAGTTATTTATGATTTACTTATTGTAATGTTATACTATGTTATCAGTTGCCATTTATTTTATGTCTGCAGTATGTTTCCTGTTACGACTTCATATTTTTACTTATTCTTACTGATTCCACCCCCCCGGCTCATTGAGAAACACCTGAAGGCGACATGTACCCCCTGGTAAAATAAATAAATAACTGAAAAATGAAACAATATTCTAAGTAAAAACATGACGATTTAAACGTATCATCTTTCAAGGACAAAGATCCATGATAAGGAAATCTATTGGCCTTTTTGAAAAGCAAAAGAGCTTGATGACCAGCATGATGCCATCCTTCTTTGCATCCCAGGCAGAGGCTGCTGACGGCTTTTCTGAGCTCGAAGAAAAAAGGGTGAGGTTTGAAAGTGAACAAGAAGAGAAAAGAAGAGAGGAGGAGGAGGATGGTCAAAGACCTCAGCAGCACCCATCAAATTATGATCCAGCCTTTACCCAGGTACAAATTTGCAATTACAGTACGTTGTCGTCCTGCTTTGTTGCATTACAAGTTGGAATTAAAATGGATTTTTGCAGGGTTAGCACCACTTGATTTACACAACATGCCTACAACTTTAAAGGTGCACAAACAATAATTAAGATGAAAAAACAGAAATCTGCAGTGTGCATAAGTATTCACCCCCTTTCACATGAAACCCCTTGAAACCAATTCACTTCATAAGTCACATAATTAGTTGATTAAGATCCACCTGTGTGCAATCAAAGTGTCACGTGACCTGTCACATGATGTCTGTAGAAATCGACCCGTTCTGGAAGGACCCTGACTCTGCAAGCAAGATGAAAACCAAGGAGCCTCCAAACAGGTCAGAGACGAAGTTGCGGAGAAGTATAGATCAGGGCTGGGTTATAAAAAGAAATAAAAAATCCCAAGCTTTGAATATCCCACAGAACACCATTAAATCCATTATAGCAAAATGGAAAGACTATGTCACCACTATTCCACGGCTTGCAAAAGTATTCATTCCTCAAGGCAAAACTGCTCCAACTCCTTCAAGTTAGATGGGTTGCGTTGGTGTACAGCAATCTTCAAGTTATGCCACAGATTTTCAATTTGATTGAGGTCTGGGCTTTGATTAGGCCGTTCCAAGTCATCTGCATGTTTCCACTTAAATATTTCACATGCAAACAAAAGACAAGGTCAGTTGAAGCTTCTATTTTGCATGTATGGTGACCCAACACTTCTACCCAGACATGAACAGGAACGGTGGAAGAAGCTCTTTGTCAACACATGAGACAGGTGGAACTCAACCAAGAGGTAGGTTCTGTCCTAAGAATGGAAAATTTTTTTAAAAATAATAATAATAATAAAGTTAATTGCAGATTGGATTTTTTGTAAAATGGTTCTTAAGAAACTATTAAATATTCAGATGTAAGAGTCTTCATTTTTATTCTTGCAGTTTCGATTGTACTGGCTGGATTTTATTCATACAGGTCACATTCTTCAAAGCAGCAATGATGAGCAGCAGCCGAGAACTCTTTGGGGTAATTATGAATAGCTTTAAATAACTGTTGCTACTAAATATACAGAAAATACAGTATGTGATAAATATATGGTGGTCTGAATTAATGAACAATTATTTCAGCACCGGTTTCAGTAATCAGTTAAGAGCAATGAGGAGTCATCTGTTCATTAAATGTCTTGACTAGAAAGATAGATATCAAAGTGGTGACTTGTTTTCTATCTTACTCTTATACCTATATTATGGCTTGTAATTTGAGTTTGATGTCTATATTTAGTCTTTATGAAGGTATGCACATATACTGTGTTTGTGTAAACATATACAAATACTGACTTGGGACCAGTTCTCTCCAAGTGTTAATCTGCTCATTTAAAACAGGAAAAGAGAAACCAGATCCCAGATCAGTAATTTTACTCTTGCTTCAAGATGTTTTATCAAAGTTATAAAGTATATGTGTTGCACTATGGGATTTTTGTACCAGATACTCTGTTTACAGAATGTGTAGAAATGGTGTTTAAAAAGCGTGTGATATTTCGCACTGTTTTCACTGGCTGATCCCATAGGGGCACTATTGAGGTGATTATTCATTAATAATTACGGGATCAGCTGGCGAAAAATATTGCACGCTTTTCACTGCTGTTTCTATACATTCTATAAACTGGTACAAACATCTGGTACAAAAATCCCATGGCGCAACACATATGGGAACAATGTGTTTCATTAGTGTATTATTTGGATAAGACTTGATCACTTTTGAGGTAGTTCCCAAGAGCAAAAACTCATGAAATTTGGTACATACATCAGTGCTTGGGACGGTTACTCAGGAAGAGAGCTTTGGCCCTGGATGTGGCCCAGTGACTCTATAGCGCCACCATTTGTAATTGAGCAGATTTGTGCCTGGCGTATAGTTTCACATACACACACCAAATTTGGTATAAATGTGGGTCTCCCAAAGACAAACACACTTTTACATTGCATTAGCCCTGCCCATTGGGTCATACCAAAGACCCTCATAAAAATGGTACCTACTGCCATCTGGTGAGGCATACCGCAATACAGATGCGAGTAAGGAGTCAAATACTGTACTTGGGATTACCAGAGAACTAGCCCCCCATTGTAACCCTAGCTATGTAATAAGTGAGAGGCCGAGGGGTACTAAAACGGAGATTGGCACCACCCGATGTGCCTTGTAGCATGGAAGGACTTAGCCCTGCCTAACAGGAAGCACGTTATTTTGGCTTTTGTGAGTTTTAACACCCATTTTGAAATACTCCTCCTAGGCAGTTCATCAAATTCATGTCAGATTTAGTGTAAAAGATGTCAAGATGCTGATGTCAAATTGCGAAGGAATTTTTGGTATCTTGCAAGGCATCGAAATGGCAACACGATCAATTTATGTCTCCCCACACAAACAGGAAGTGCCACATAACCTATCCAAGCATTGCTTGATACGGCTCAGACTTCACAGGTTATTGGTTATGATGGTTCTAGCGATGAAACACACCCAGGATGACATTCTGATGTAGCGTCACCATCTGTCAAAAGAAAGAATGGCTTTTTCACCTTTCTCAGCTATATTCCTTCTAGACGGTTCTTTGGCTTCATGTCAAATTTGTTATACATAATGGCAAGATGATGCTGATGTTAAAATGGCAAAGGGATTTTTGATATCTTGCAAGATGTTGAAATGGCAACATGATGAATTTATATGACTTGCCACAGAAACAGGAAATGCCTCATAGAGTAGCCAAGGATTGCTTGATATGGCTCAAATATTACAGGTTATTGGTTATGATCATATCCACATGCCCAGAGTGACTCTTTGGCATAGCACCATCATCTGGCAACAGAAAGAGTTTTTTCGACCCATTTCAGCTATATTGCTTCTCGACCGTAATTTGGATTCATGCCAGATTTGCTGAGGTTATTGGTTATGATGGTTAGGATGATACCTACATGCCCAAAGTGACTCTCTGGTATAGCGCCACCATCTGGCAACAGAAAGGCTGGCTTGTTCACAAATCTCAGCTTAGTTAAAAAATAACTCATTTGTCATGTTGTGCTAATCTGGTGATATTGTCAGAATTGTGACCGTATCGGAGGTGCGAGGGCCCATCATTGCCACTTGTGGCTATCTCCTTTCGGCTGCGCCCGTTAGGGGTTGCCACAGCAGATCATCCGGATCTGCATATTTGATGCCCTTCCTGACGCAACCCCCCCCAATCTATCCAGGCTTGGGACTGACACTAAGTATGCACTGGCTTGTGCAACCCCAGTGGCTGGATATTTTTACCTAATCTGCATGTTTTTTTGAACAGTCAGAGGAAACCGGGGCACCCGGAGGAAACCCACACAGACACTGGGAGGACATTCAGACTCCACACAGAAAGGCCCCCGTCAGCCATGAGGTTTGCACATTTGTGGCTATGTTTATATTTATTATTAATAATGTATTATTAATTGTCATTTTATAAATTGTGCTAAGTAAATACTTTGTTACAAAATGAAGTTCCTGTTTGTTTTAACCATCCCTCTCTCTCTTTTTCATTCTGAGTCTTTCCTCTCCTCTATTCTCCTCTCCTTTTTTTTTTCATCACTTCCCCCCCACCCCCACCCCTCCTCCCTCCCCCCCCACAAAACATCCACTAACTGTACTGAGCTTGATCTCTGGTCACAAATATCTGAAACACAATGACAATGAAGTCACTCTTACAGCAATGGCTGGCTGAAGTGGGGTTCCCTTTCTTTGCTTCCCTCCTATCCAAACTTTTTCTTCCTCCACTGGAAAGACTCAAAGCAGAAAGCTGCACAGAACATGGTGAAAAGCCTGAACAAGACGTTGGTGAACCATGACCATGGTGAAATAAAACCCAGCAAAGACTAAGTGGACTCTTTCTTTAATTTTTCCTCAATTCATACTAGTTAAACTTAAGTTAATGAAGATTTATGTAGCCATTTAATTAGCTTTTTAATTAGATTTTAAAATGTTACTACTTTTAAAAAATATCATTTTTATAAAATGTTATATATAAATGTATAATATCATATTTTATAATAAATTATTATTATTTAGATTGTTTAAACCACCCAGACTTGTATCTGTTTATATATTCAGATGCCACATGATGACATAAGTGGATTCTTCCAGAACCTAAGTCTGAAAGAAGGAGAGATGGAGGTGGATGAGGATGTAGAGAAGATGGATGTGGATGAGGATGTAGAGAAGATGGAGGTGGATGAGGATGTAGAGAAGATGGATGTGGATATGCTGGATGAGGTAATGACGGCCTATAATTTAATAAACAGGCCTATGATTTGCACGGTATACTTCTGTAGTGGTCACATGTGCAATTTCAAGGCAGGTTGAAATGCACCTTTACATGTTGTTGATGAATTATTTTTTCATAAGGGTCGACCTTACCAAGGGTTTAAAACTCAGGGCACCACGTTATGGTACAATTTTGTTTCTAAAGACAACAACCTGATAACTGACAACTCTACTAAATCTGCTAAAATATGGTACAATTCAATCAAAATGTGACCAGAATCTGCTTTTTAATTAGATTTTAAAATAATCCTACTTTTCAAAAATATTAATATTATTTTTATAAAATGTTATATAATATGTGTGGGTGTGTGGATGTGTGTGTGTGTGTGTGTGTGTGTGTGTGTGAGTGAGTGAGAGGCGGGGTACACACTGGACAAGGTACCAGGTTATCGCGCAGGGCTCTTATCTATCTATCTATCTATCTATCTATCTATCTATCTATCTATCTATCTATAGTATATATATAAATCAGAGGTGGATAGTAATGAAGCACTGTACGTAAGGAGTATCTGTACTTTACCTGAGTATTTTTTGGGGGGGAAACTTATGACTTTAACTTCACTACATTTGAAAAGCAAATATCATACTTTTCACTCCACTACATTTCTGTCAGTGTCCTCGTTACTCGTTACTATGAAGCAGCTTTGAAAGTGGATGTTTTTATCTTTTATAAAACGTGACTATTATTTCCGCAGGTGATACTAAGCCTATCAGTACGTCACATCCGGAAGCTGGCAGCGTATAAAAACTCAGCGCCCAACCTGCGGAAGCATATTCGATACTTCCGTAAGTAAACGCTTTATTCCAAGAGAAAACTTGCAGTTACTATGAAGTCTGTGTTTTTAGAGCTAGTTGCAATAGCGATGTAGTCTGGTTAGTCAAATGATTTTCTATGGATTTTCCCACCAAGTTGCCGTCGCCTTGTCCAGAGCTAACGCTTATACATAGGTAGCTAGCTTGGACACTGTAGTTAGCATGTAAAAATGGAGTTACGCTAGCATGAATTACATTATAACTCATCTGAAGTGCTTTCAGAAATAAGTTTTAGCATAATCTTGCCAAATAAACAGAATGTAGAAATCTTTCTTTTCGAGTAGCATTAGCTACCCGATATAATTTTGAGTTTGAAAAGCATTTGCCAACGTGGCAGTTGGAGCTTCACTGACGAGCTACAGTAGCTTAATGCTAAATCTCCATGATGACACAGCATGCGTTCATTTTGTGAATTCACATTTCTGTCTTTGGTAACGACATTAGGTTTTGTAAGTGTTGTGGTGATAATACAACAATGTGTTGACAGAAAATTTACTTTTAATACTTAAGTATTTTTAAAAGTGAGTACTTCAGTACTTTAACTTAAGTAAAAATTGGACTGTACAACTTTCACTTGTATCGGAGTAACGTTTGACCAGCGGGATCTGTACTTTGACTTAAGTAACAAACTTGGGTACTTTGTCCATCTCTGAGAACCACCGACCAAACAGCGCTCAGCGTCTGTGCGTGTGCACCATGTTCAGGATGGTATTAAAAATCACAGCGCTTCTGTAGAAACTGGTTTAAAAAGTTACAAACCGCAGTTTTAATTAATGATTTCAACAAGTTTGAAAGTTTCTTTCACTTTCTGTGTCCTTATAGCATTCCTAGGCTGTGTGTGTGTGTGTGTGTGCGTGTGTGGTTGAGAGAGAGAGAGATGCGAGTTTCTTCAGGGCCAAGCTGTTCTACTTAGAAAAAACTTCAGGAATACTGAAAATTTCTCTCTAGTTCACAGTGTTCGCCTGACAGACCTCACTGCCAGGGGGAATGCAGAGCAAATCATACTGCTGCATACATACACACACACACACACACACACACACGCAAGCGCGCGCGGGGAGTTCTCTCCGGTTCTGCTGGATGCTGATCGATCATTTCCACCGGTTTCACTTCATCTTTTATCAAAGGCCTCCACAACACTCAGATGTTTCATTCATGAGCCTCACAGAGCGCAGCAGCCAACCACAGCCTCCAAAAATGCTGCACTAATTAATTATTAATGAGCCGGGAAAAGATCATTACCACCAACTTGTCAGCCAATCGGATTTCAAGATTTCAGGACGAAGAGGACAAAGACAGAAGACAATATTTCCGTTACTCACATACCATGCATTTAAAGAGGACATACCTCCTTCACTGAGAGAGAAAGACACAAAAGACACGCCTCCTTCATTGAGTGACAGATGCAAAGGACACGCCTCCTTCACTGAGTGACGGACGCAAAAGACACACCTCCTTCAGTGACACACAGAAAGGACACGCCTCCTTCACTGAGAGTGACAAAGGCAAAGGACACACCTCCTTCACTGAATGACAGATATAAAGGACATGCCTCCTTCACTGAGAGTGACACACAGAAAGGACACGCCTCCTTCACTGAGAGTGATAGACAGAAAAGACACGCCTCCTTCACTGAGAGTGACAGAAACAAAGGACACACCTCCTTCACTAAGAGTGACAGATGCAAAGGACACGCCTTCTTCACTGAGTGACAGAAACAAAAGACACACCTCCTTCACTGAGAGTGACAGACAAAAAGGACACACCTTCACTAAAAATGGCAGATACAAAGGACACGCCTCCTTCATTGAAAGTGACAAAGGCAAAGGACACGCCTCCTTCACTGAGAGTGACAGATACAAAGGACACGCCTCCTTCACTGAGAGTGAGAAAGGCAAAGGACACACCTCCTTCACTGAGAGTGAGAAAGGCAAAGGACACACCTCCTTCACTGAGAGTGAGAGACAAAAAGGACACGCCTCCTTCACTGAAAGTGACAGATACAAAGGACACACCTTCACTAAGAATGGCAGATACAAAGGAAATGCCTCCTTCACTGAAAGTGACAAAGGCAAAGGACACGCCTCCTTCACTGAGAGTGACAAAGGCAAAGGACACGCCTCCTTCACTGAGAGTGAGAAAGGCAAAGGACACGCCTCCTTCACTGAGAGTGACAGATACAAAGGACACACCTCCTTCACTGAGAGTGAGAAAGGCAAAGGACACACCTCCTTCACTGAGAGTGACAGACAAAAAGGACACACCTCTTTCACTGAAAGGGACAGATACAAAGGACACGCCTCCTTCAATGAGAGTGACAGACAAAAAGGACACGCCTCCTTCACTGAGAGTGACAGACAAAAAGGACACGCCTCCACTGAATGACTGATACAAAGGACACGCCTCCTTCACTGAGAGTGGTAGACACAAAGACCACGCCCCCTCTCTGAAAACAGACAGATACAAGTGTAAAGTGTAGTGAGAGAGAGAGAGAGAGAGAGACTAACTAGCATCTCCTGATGACAGTGTTCAGCCTTCATTAAAATGACAGCACACACACACACACTTTCTCTCACACACATACTTAATCTTACACACATGCACACACTCACGCATAATCCCCCTCACCTGTTTATCATTCTGCACAGCAGGATCGAGGCTCAGACAAACAGGTGCCACACACACACACACACACACTCTATTGCTGGTTGCTATGTGTCCTTATCATAAACAGAAACTTCAGTGTGGCGTTTTTCACTTTCTCCTGATCAGTCACTGTGTGTCTCTCTCACACACACTGAAAGCACTGTCACAACAATCCTGACCCAAATGAACAAGTATACACACATTACAGAGAGAGAGAGAGAGAGAGAGAGAGAGACAGAGAGAAAACGAGGGAGTGAGGGTGTCATTGTTTTCATTCACACCTGCACTAATGGAGGAAGATGTGCAGCGTTTCTGCTTCCCATCATACACACACACACACGCACACACACGGCTTCAGAGACTCATTGTAAAGCTTTGCTGTTTGTTCTTATCACTGATATTTTCTTCCATTACTGTTGACATTAATTTGTCTCCGTATTGACATGAGATTCTGTAATATAGGAATAGAAATTAAACACTCCATGTCATTATGGGAAAATAATCAACGATGGGTGATTGTGATGTGATTACATTACAGACATTTAGCAGATGCTCTTATCCCAAGTGACATACAACACAGCCAGAGCAGCAGTCAGGGATGAGGTGCCTTGCTCAAGGGCACATCACCCATTCCTTCTAGTCTAGGGAATCAAACCAGCAACCTTTTGATCCCAAAGCTGCTTCTCTAACCATTAAGCCATGGCTTCCCCTCAGCATGGTAAAGCAGATTGACTGTTACAACCATGACCATGAAGTTAACTTTTCTTCTCCTTCTTCAGTCATCCAGGAGGCCGGTGACTTGATTTGATATCTTCTGCCAGATCTGCCAGTCGAGTATGGCCACCTGAAGGTGATCCCCTGGTAGGCCAGTGTCCCTCTCGAGGACAGCTCTGAGGGTTGTTCGAGGACAAACGACATTGCATTTCGCTTCAGGCTCCAAGGGTAGAAGTCTAGCAGTGGGTTGATTGAAGAAGAAGAAGAAGAAGAAGGCTTTATTTGTCACAAGTTCAGCAAAATTCCTCCTCTACATTTAACCCATCTGAAGCAGTGAACACACATACGTGAGCCATGAGCACACACATACCCATACCCAGAGCAGTGGGCAGGTACGCTACAGCACCTGGGGAGCAGTTGGGGGTTCGGTGCCTTGCTCAAGGGCACTTCAGCCATGATACAGAGGAACAGGAAAGTGCTGTTCATTCACTCAACTCCCTTCACATTTTTCCTGCCGGTCCTGGGAATCAAACTGGTGACCCTTTGGACCCAAGGCAGCTTCTCTAACCTTCAGGCCATGGCTACCTCCACCATGGCTGCCTCCATCACGTGGCCACAGAGTGCTAGACACGTCTTCCTTATCACGCATGAGAGTTGGGGTAGGTTTCTGTACAGTCAGTCATTTGACCAATGGTCACGCCATGAGACGTTTAGGATTGTATGCAGCATATGTGCCATCAAAGGACTTTTCCCAGGTTTTGATCAATGAGCCGTACAGGTCAACAATTCTTAGCTGTACAGGAGTATAGACTCCACTGATGCTCTGAAGACTTCAATCTTGGTTTCTCTGGACAGTGGGGCAGCCCAGAGTTTGGACAGAGAGTTGAAGGCACCACATGCTTTAGCCTTCTGGTGGTCAATGTCGTGAGGGGAATCTGTCCAGCTACCAAGGTACTTAAAGTCATAAAGGTATGTAAAGTCTTTAACCTTTCTCTATGTTCGAGCTATCAAGGGTGTGGAGGGGTTGGTCAGTTGAAGGATTGAAGTGCATCCATTTTTCAAGTGAAGGCCAACTGCCTGGAAAGCCAGCTCAACCCCAAGAAGCTGAAGAAGTGCCTCGGCAGAACTGATGGTATCTTCGAGAAGCGCAATGTCATCAGCGAAGTCTGGATCAGCAAGGTGGACTGCAGGGCGGCGCAAACTACGTCTGCACACGCTATCTGTAGATCATGTAAAAAAAGATTTTGCAGCGTGAGGTCTCATGTCTGATCCAGTTTCTCTCAGTGATACTTTGCCACAGCTGATCAAACACACTCTGCATTTTCTCAGCTTGTGCTTTCTTGTGGCATTTATATGCTCCACAACGAGGCATACTGATTTAAAAACTGATAAATTCAGTAAAATACTTGTAAAATGAGCAAAACTACGACGTAAACAAACAATTTAAACAGCCGAGTTGCTCCAAGCGACCGCTATCCGACATCATCGCATACATCACCACCGCAGGAAGCCCATCTGGCATTTTAAAGAAAATTCATTTTTCTTGAACATTACTTGATCTCTGAAAATGAAAGTTTGATTTTTTGAAATCTGCGACTACTTTTACCTAAAATAAGTTTGAGAATAAATCCGTTGGAGGATCCCTTTAACACTCCAACTCCACAATTCAGTCCACAGTTCACAGCATTTTCACGTGTTTTCAGTCACTGTTTCCTGACATGTCTAAAGTGTTTAAAAATAATCTCAGACCTTAAAAAAATGGTGCGTCAAATATATGTGGATTTTTTTTATCCATTTCTAGTTACGTTTCATGTCGTGGAACATCAGCCATGAAACACATTCCTGAACATGAGCGCAGCAAAACAGCTGTTCCCTCACCAGCACCAGAACTGAGCTGGTTTAAAGATTAAAACCCAAATGTCTAATTTTTCATCTTATTTTAAATAAATTTTTAAACAATTTCTCTCCATTCATTTTTTAATATAGTTTAATACTTCAAAAGATTTAAAGATTTTAAATGAAACCAGTGCTCTTAATTAATAGTTCATATACAGAAACCTTATGGACCGTGTGTGTGTGTGTGTGTGTGAGAGAGAGAGAGAAAATTTATTAGTGTGTCTTGTCAAGGTCATCGAGTTAAACGCAATCCTGAGAGAAATGCTGAACCCAAGATGAATGTCATGGCTTATGACAAACACACACGCACACACCAGATGTGTGTGTGTGTGTGTGAGACTGCAGTTTATTATGGTTTCACCGCAATGTGTTCTAGTCATCAGGGCAGATCAGGTTACACTGCAGTGCTGTGGTCCTGTCATACTGTACAATATCTCACACACACACACACACACACACACACACACACACACACACACACACACACACCTCAGATTTCTGACTCCACATAAACCAGAACTGATGGTGCACTCAAATAGAACTTGTGGACTCGTGTTTTCAATAAACGAAACACAGATTTTGCATTTCAGTGCTTATAGTCGTGAGAACTCTGATGCTTGGCAACCGGGACGCGCAGACGCCAAGCACTAGCTCGTGAACAACTGGGGAAACAATTTAACTGAATATAAACACAGCGAGAGCAGAGAGGAGAAAACAGGAAATCAGGAATACGGATCAGTTGTGTCACATGTTGTTAATATTAAATTACAAAAACACACAACAACAACAACAAAATACTCAAATTAGATTCAACGTCTAACGGTAACCGAACATCCACGGGTTCTGCTGTATTAATAAACATCAAACATCAACGCTGCGTCACAACTATTCAATTCTGGGCTGTTAGAAAATTTTACCTTCAAATGTTATTTAATTTTTTGCTGACATTTTTTCTTTTTGTTTCAAATCATGTTTTTTTTTTTTTTAAATCTGTGATATTTGTGATCGCAGATTGTTTGAATTTTTTTGTGTAATATTTCATTTTTTTGTAAAAACCTTGGAGAGTTAATACAAAACCTGTTAATGTTTTACCTGCTATACCTCAAGTGCCCTTGACTGTTTATTTTATGTCCATTTTATTATAAATCCATAATTAATTTTACTATTGAATGTAACAAAAGTATTATTATTATTATTATTATTATTATTATTATTACTTTTGTTGTCGTTGTTGCACTGCACTGATGTGAAAACCTTCACTGAAAAAAAATGTAAAAATTTAGCATACTGATAAACATCAGCAATCTAACACCAAGGGTTTCTCTGACATCGCACCTAAAACCTGAACGATCCTCACAGACACAAATTTAAAAAGACCCTTTTCAAATTGGTCTTTTTTGCACATTCATTTGTTTGAGCTGTTTCTGTCAAAAGAGCGTTCCATTTCATCCCGAGTGAGCGTTCCATTTCATCCCGAGTGAGTGTTACATTTTATCCCAAGTGAGTGTTATATTTCATCCCGAGCGAGCGTTACATTTCATCCCGAGCGAGCGTTACATTTCATCTTCAGCGAGCGTTACATTTCATCTCGAGCGAGTGTTACATTTAATCTCGAGCGAGCGTTACATTTCATCTCGAGCGAGTGTTACATTTAATCTCGAGCGAGCGTTAAATTTCATCCCGCGCGAGCGTTACATTTCATCCCGAGCGAGCGTTACATTTCATCCCGAGCGAGCGTTACATTTCATCCCGAGCGAGCGTTACATTTCATCCCGAGTGAGCGTTA
>JANZLB010000023.1:9969493-9984271 GCA_026167865.1 Notarius quadriscutis | reverse complement strand
CGAGTTGATTTTCTGTTTGGCGAGTTACTTTGGAAGGGAACCAGTCCGGCTGGCTGGCGAAAAAAATATATGAATTTTGAGCCCTGATGATCCATATGGATTTACTGAATAAAGACTAACAGAGAGGACCATCTTGAAAATGGGCTTGATTTGTACAAGCTAAGAGTCATTTTAGACATGAGAGTTGCACTAAGAAAAAGTATTCCCTCTCCCACGACCTTCAGATCTGGCTGCCCATGCCAATCACGACAATGCTGCATCAACATACTACCAGATGTGGAGTTCCCTTTTCATATTTTCCTTGCTGAATTAACCAACAGTATAATCAATACCTGAATAGTGATTAACATTGGAATAGTGGCACCTCAAACAGTTAACTTTGAATTTCTGATGACTGATGCACAGCTCTAGTTTTCAACCTCTTCATGAAAACAACAGAATAAAAATTAAGCTCGCAATACAGACTAGTATACACACACTCACAAGAAACTACGATGACCGTGGCAGGAGCAGTGTGTGTTTCAGCAAAGCGTCTCAGGCTCTGTCGGAGTTTGTCGTCAGCAGCATTTTTGGCTGTGGCATTTATGTGAGCAACAGTGACCTATGAGAACAGAAAAAAAAAAATATATATATCTATCTCAATATATAAAAATATAACCTAAGGACTTTTTTTTTTTCCAAGTAATGGAGCCGAAAGAGAGGGTGAGCACAGAAAACTTGTCAAGTTCCATTTTAAATGGCACAAGATTTGTGCAGACTCAAAAGGTGCTGAGTGAGTGAATATTTTGTAATAATCCACTACAAGCGTCCTGTCGCATCCATCTTATTTTCACCATCTCAATGGACTCTGTATGAAGGTTTTTCTATAAGGTTAGTCATTTCAAGTTATTTCAGCTGACTAGTTTGGATTCATCAGAGCATCTATCGGCACCGTCACTTAACATCTCACTGTTAACGTTAATAATTATGGATTTGCGGAAAACTGGTACTGTTAAGACACTGGTACGATAACGGACACAAACGAGAAGTTTTCTTGAACAGGTTGCGTTTTAAGCAGAAACCGCACACCAGACTCAACTGTGTATGTGAGACACCATAGGATCGTTGCCTAAAAGAAGCAGCCCTTTAGTTTTGGTTACGATCTTTGAATATAAAGGTGGCACCAAAACAACTGTACACGCATCCTCCTTTGTCCCTCACACCATCAGACTGTACGACTCCTCTCTGGGGGTGAGGAGGGGTAACAGGAGGACAGAGGACAGGAAGGAGCAGTAGCCTAGCCTAACAATAAGCAATATTGGACAACGTTCAATATAAAGTGCAATATCTCTCCTGCTGGCCCCTTCCCCCTACATTATTTTTATATTTGTATATATGTAAATAATTTATCTAGAAGTTTTTTCTCCATTTTCTACTCTGTTTATCCTGTAATGATGCTGCTGGAATCTTAATTTCCCTGAGGGAACCTTCTCAAAGGGATCAATACAGTTCTATCTAATCTAGTCTAATCTAACATGAGAGACGTTACTGAGGTCAGCTAGTTGTTGATATCCAAGTAGTGTACAGTGTCTCTAAACTGCAGCAAGTTATTTCACTTGCAAGGCTATCTAGCAACCCAACATTAGCCATGTTTGTTCATACCAGTAGCTTGTACAGTCAAATAACTATACAAATAGCTCACTTTGAAAAATAAGGTGGATGGGAAGAGATAGATAGATTTGCTCAGATCAGAGGTGTTTATAAATGACAGCGGATGTTTAACGAGCCTATTTACATGCATGTCCCTGTGTACCTGGCAGTTGTTGAGCTCCTGAATGACAGCCTTGTTCTCCTTGCTGATGTCACACACACAGATGAACTCAGCTTCACGGTGTCCCTGGAAGAAACGCTCCCGGAGCCTCTGGACCACTGTGGCGGCTGAACGCCCACTGGGCACGGCACAGTTCTCTATGTCCCAAAACACACCCACTGGGGGCAAGGACTCCTGCCCACCACCTTCAGTTGACCCTAAAATATACACACCCAATTAGAGCTGTTGAACAAGGATACGACTTCTGAGTAATAGAACTTGCTGAATGATGCATTTCAAATCATGTTTTATATAAAAGAGAGTCCATTAAATCTGAAATACAGAAGATCCTTAAACTACTCATGCAGCAAATGTGTCTGTCAAGTATAACCTTTGTCTAACAGGATTCTAAATGCATCTGTGGGCACTGACCATATTTCTGGTTGATTTTGCCCAAGCTGCTGGGGTGCAGAATGCCATCGTTGGAGGTTCCAGGAACTCTACAGCCATTACACATGGGTACAGTAGCAGAGCAAGGCTGAGGAGGGGGGATGTTCGGCCAAACCTTCTCCGAGTCAGCAGCATCCAAACCCTGTGTGGGCTAAGAAATTCACTCATCAACATATCTGCAGCTTCTCGAACACCGTTACAAACAAGTACAACAAGCTGTTAAATATCCAAAGTTTAACTTCTGTTTAAAGATCGGTATAATTGCTTTGTAACATCCTCAATAGTTCATCTGACAGTCTTTAGTTTTAAGAAACGGATCAATATCTAAAATCAACATTAATGGTGAAATTGTTTGTGGTAAAGAGAGATTAGGTACTAAATGCCCATTCATTCAATGCCCAGAGATTCTTACTGGCAGATAATGAATTACTCTTTATGCCTGGAACACCACAACGTGGTCCAGCAAAGGGCTGATTTATACTTCTGCCCTGAAGCATGTTTGCGTATCGTGTCACAATATCGAGCCAAAATCAAGTTTTTGGGCAACTGTCGTGCTCAGTTGCATAAACAAACTTCCCCGATTAAAAAAAAAAAGCTTATTCCCCCCCCCATAGACTGGGGATGTTTTCTCCCAGCCCTTTTGTGAAAAAGGGGTTATGAATTAATTTACAGCCAACTACAATTATGATACTGTATAGCACTAGCTTTCAGTCTAATTTTCCTTTCATTATTCCCAATAAATACAGAATGCAAGTGATAAACCACTGCAGCGCAATTTACTAAACTCGAAAGCATGCAGCATTCCGTGACTGTTTGAATTTAAACACTAGCTGAAATTAAAAACACTTGTGAAACGCTTTCAGTGAGAACTTTCTTGGTTTATAACAATTTGCAAAACCGATGCAGCTATGTTTTGTTTATTTTTCCTACAATAATTTTTTTTTTTTAGCCAAAAACAAGTCCTTCTCCCTCATTTTCTGTAAATACTGAATTCATGCTACGCTGGCCCCTAGTGCACACACAATCATGTTATGTACAAGTAGGAAGACAAACACCTATGCAAGTGCCCATGTACGCAAGTCTTGCCATGTATAAGTTGGCTCTAAACCTCCCGCAGGATTGCACTAAACTCAACGGCCCCTTTAAGATATGTAAAACTGTGCTGCTGGTGAAAGACCAACCTTTTTTAAACACTGATGGCAGTAGTTTGCTCCTTTCTGACAGGCTGTATTGTGCTCGAGGTACAAAGGGTTAGTGCAGAGGTGAGCAGAGGAGGGCGCGTCACCGTGTGAATGGTAGTGCTGCTCCACCCGATGCTCCTCGCTACAGTGGCAGCACCCGGATAAGGCCACGCAGGGCCCATGGACGGGTGCAGAGCCAGACGCATATTTTGAATGCAAGCACCCCACTGAGACAGAGGAACAAGTGTGAAGGCACCCGCGGCAGGACGGGTGTATGAGAGCTGCCATGGGCTGAGACGTGGCTACTGAGGCCACCCGGAACCCAAAGCTTTGCGGGGTCTGCAACTGTGCAGGGGAAAAAAGTGCAGGAAGGCCACCACCAGTGCTAGCATTAATGTTGCTCTTAATGCTACAGCCACCACCAAAACTGTCACCAAAAATGTGCGCCCTGGCTTCAAGTGAGCTAGAGTGCTGCTGGATGTGCAGGCCGCATTCACAGCGGGAACACAAGCTTACTTTAGGGCTACCAGGCTGCGACTGAGAAAGGGGCTGCTGAGGGAGTTGAGGGTCTGATGCAGGGATCTGGCAGGGAGGAGAAGCAGGCTGGGGGGCCAGAGCAAGCGGCTGCTGAGAGGCACTGTGGAGTGGAGGGGGAGGGACATCTTTCAGCTCCAACACTGGTTTACGGACTTCCATGTAATTGTTCTTTAAAAAAAAAAAAAAGGGCTTTTAACAAACAATAAATACAGTGGATCATAAAGCACCATATATTAGTTTCAATGGTCAGTCATATCACTAGCATAAACACTGAAATACATTCTTACATTGTGTAAACTATGCACTTTTATAATAGCAAGCTAACAAAAGTCTCCTCAGATTATTTTCCATCCTCGCTGTACAAAATAAAAAAGCCAACTTTATACAAGAATTTTGTACGTTTTATCCATTTATTGTTACGTTTAACGGCGTGTTAAATGTACAAATCCTGTCATTTGTGTCATCTCTTGCATTACAACAGCGATAGTCATTTTCTCACCAGACTTTCCAGTTCAAGATTACCTAAAAATTACATACAACCTAAAACTGCAGAGCTGACAGTGGAGATTCTTTCCGTAAATGCTCAACAAACATTTCCTCATGGAAAACTTAATCCGTTTATATGGAGCATCCTCCACTGAAATTCTTGCGCAAGCTGTTATAGAAAAACTACAACACGACAACGAATGCATTAATAGCAGCACAGTGATGCAGGTTCTGGGTTCAAACCAGAGACTGTGTGTGGAGTTTGCACGTTCTCCCCATGCCCATTTGGGTTTCCTGTGACAGTCCAAAAACATGCGGATTAGGTCAAAAGGCTACTCAAGCTACCTTGTATGGTTTGGAGACAGTGGCACTGACAAAAAGACAGGAGGCTGAACTGGAGTGAGCACAGTTGAAAATCTTCACTGGGAGTGACAATGTTGGACAGGATTAGAAATGAGTAGATTAGAGGGACGGCACATGTAGACAAAGTGACCGAGGCGAGATTGACACAGTTTTGAGAGATCCAGGGTATATTGGGAAAAAGAATGCTGGAGATGGAGGAGTTGCCAGGTAGAAGGAACAGATGATGATTTATAGATGTGGTGAAGGAGGACGGTTAGTGGGACAGATGATGACACGGACGGACAATACCCACTGCGGCAACCCCTAATGGGAAGAGCCAAAAGAAGGGTGTTCAAATGGCTACTCTAAGTCTCAATGTCAGCTGGGATTTGCTCCGCTCCAGAAAATGCATTAATATAAACTTGTGGAACTATCCATCCATCCATAACCCTGTGCAGGGTCACGGGCAAGCTGGAGCCTATTCCAGCTGACTATGGGCGAGAGGTGGGATACACCCTGGACAAGTCCCTCATGCCTGTTTTAGTTATGCTATCATAGTTAGTTTTGCCAGAGTCCCTGCTCGTACTCAGCGCAAAATGTATACTGTACCTACTTATTCAGGTGATATTGGGCATACCTAACAACCTGTGTTTTCTCTCTCTCTCCCCCCCAAGTTACATGTCAATCCTAGGATCGAGGTGCTGACCTCTTCTGCTCCTCAGACCTGCCTGATCCATCCTGATGCCCCATATCTGGTTGGAGTCTCATCACATCGCCCCGTAGAGGACGGCCCCATACGGACAGTTGAAAGTCACACTTAGAAGATGCTCTGGATGCTTACAGTAATGCTTTTGTGGCTGAGGACTACAGTTGGCTTGCTAACTTTGGGACTGCAGTTGTCATGAACAGTTTTGCACTCAAGTTCCCATTAATGAAGAGTTATAACATCAATGAAACTGACTTCATGTTAAAACTGTCAGTCATGTTGTCTAGGTGAGGATGGGTTCCCTTTTGGGTCTGGGGGAGTTTTTCCTTGCCACCGTCACCACGGGCTTGCTCATTAGGGATAAAATTGGCTCACTGAGATTCTGTAAAGCTGCTTTGGGACGATGCTTATTGTTAAAAGTGCTATACAAACAAACTTGACAAGTCGTCAGATCATCGCAAGACTGACACAGAGACATCGGTCAATTACGAGCAACCTGCAGGTCATTGGACTGTAGGGGTAAACCGATGCGGAGACGGAAAACATACAAACTCCACACAGAAATGCCCCGGAGCTCAAACCGAGAACCTTCTTGCTGTGATGCAACACCACCCTCTTAATAAGGAACTACGGTTAGAAAATTAAACGACCAACCAGAATCAAGTCAACAGTCCTGTATAGGTCATGAGACTGTAGAAAACCTCATGCATCACAAACAGACGAACTCCGGCTTCCTTCTGCGATGCAATGCGATGCGATACGATACGACTCGCTGGGTCAGTGCCCTCAGGTAAGCTCACCTGGTGCTGTGTAGACAGGGTTTGCTGAAGGGAAGAGAAGCAGTCGGAGAGTTTCCAAAACCTGTTGTGTGTGCGCGTAAGCCATGGGAAGGAGCTTCCATTACAAACCTCCGTTTCCTTTCCAGAACCTTCCATCATACCTCCTTCCCAAACATCTCACCGATGTTTCACAACTCTTCTCTCTCATGCTTGCCTTGAGAACAGGAACACAACTTAATGATCACAAACGTTTCTTTAAGGAAGAAGAAGAAGAAAAAGGCACCATATTAGCTTCCACCAAAGACTTCCTGCCAAGTAGAAACAGTCAGAGAAAAACATTTAAACGAGGAAACGTTCAGATGTGTCCAGTTAACGCAAAGATATTAGCTTACTCATAACCCCTGCTGCTCAATAACGCAAGACGAAAGCCAGAAACTAGAGGTTAAATACCTTTAGAGTAACACAAATAAATATCCGTCAAACATAACAGCGTGTGTAAAGTGTAAAGGCCTCAGCAAGCTACAAAACACTCACTGGTGGACCGTGTTGTTTGGCTAGCTTAGCTAAGCTGCTAACTATATTGGCTGCTAACTATATTAGCTACTCACTATATTAGCTACTCGAGCGCGTTCATGTACAACAGAATATATAGTTAAACAATATAGTGTTACTCAGAAAAGCCTTATTTTCGTCACTAATAAAAAAAATTAAAATATTTTAAAAAAAAAAAATTCTATTTTACCTCACAAGTCGAGAAACATACCTTCTACCCATTCTCTCGCGCGCGCACAGTGCACTCTAAAAGTCCTCGCGCCAACCGCGTCGTAATAAGGTCCAATCTAGTGCGTCTCCTTGGAAACGCTGCCGTAAACACGCCGGCAGCTGTCGTAAATCATGGCTCAAAGTACTATGTAGGGGGGACCCAAACTGGAGGCATGAAGTTGGAAGCACTCAGATCAGATGTATAGGAGGTCTTTGTTTGGTGCAGCATTAAGATTTCAATTCACTAGAATTTAAAAGGACTGCCCATGGCTTTGAGTATTTGAAGAAGAAGAAAGAAACCTTTATTTGTCCTCTGCATTTAACCCATCTGAAGAAGAAGAAACCTTTATTTCAAGCACAGTGAAATTCATCCTCTGCGTTTAACCTATCTGAAGCAGTGAACACACACATCCAGAGCAGTGGGCAGCCCAGAGCGCTGTTGCTCAAGGCTACGTCAACCTAACCTAGCATATCTTTTGGATTGTGCGGGAAACCCATGCAGACACAGGGAGAACATGCAAACTCCACACAGAAAGGCCTTCGCGGGCCACTGGATTCGAACCTGGAACCTTCTTGCTGTGAGGCGACCGTGCTAACCACTACAGCACGGTGAGCAGCCACACTAGAGCGCCCAGGGTTAGGTACCTTGCTCAAGGCCATGTCATCCTGACCGCATGTCTTTGGATTGTGGGGGAAACCCACGCGGAGAACATGCAAACTCCACACAGAAAGATCCTCGCCGGCTGCTGGGTTCAAACCCGGAACCTTCTTCCTGTGAGGCCACCGTGAAGCAGTGAGCAGCCACACTAGAGTGCCCAGGGTTAGGTACCTTGCTCAAGGCCACCCCACCTCATGTCTTTGGACTGTGGGGGAAACCCACACGGACATGGGGAGAACATGCAAACTCTACACAGAAAGGCCCTCACCGGCTGTTGGGTTCGAACCCGGAACCTTCTTGCTGTGAGGCGACCGTGCTAACCACGACACCGCCCATTTGTTTGTCACACAATTTCTGGAGTTTACACAGAATAGTAAAGAGAAAAGAAAGCACAACTTTATTCATCACACACTTGTGAAATTCCTCTCTGCATTTCACCCATCTGAAGCAGTGAACACACACATACCCAGAGCAGTGGGCAGCCATGCTAAGAGTGCCTGAGGAGCAGTTGGGAGTTCGGTGGCTCGCTCAAGGACACCCCATATTAACCTAACCGCATATTAACCTAACGCAGACAACATGCAAACTCCACAGGGAAAGGCCCTTGCCGGCTGCTGGGTTCGAACCCAGGATCTTCTTGCTGTGAGGAGGAAAAAAAAAAAAAAAACATGCTGTGATTGGCAATTCTACAGATGAGATACCAGAAGAGAATGGTCAGTGGGGTCTCTTAATGCAAAGAGCATCTTAACTACGAAAGACTGTTCGTTGTGCTGCTCACTAACATCTTTGTGCTACGAAGCTTTTGGGAAACTTGCCATGGACAGGTTCGAGCTGACAGCAAGAGCATAGTAACTAATCATTCTTGATGAGCAGGAAAAGCATTTTCGACTGCACAGCATATTGAACCTTAAAGTAGATGGGCTAAAACAGCCGAAGACCACACTCGTTTCCACTCATGTCAGCCAAGAACAGGAATGTAACACGAGAGCAGGCACAAACTGAACTCAGCTTGCTTTGTGTTAACAGCTCAGGCAGCTGGTGGTGGCGGTGTAACAATGTGGGGAATGTTTTCTTAATGGTAAGTCATACACTGACTTTCAGTTAGCAGATTTCAACTCAATCACTCTATGGGAAATTTTAGACCAGTGTATTTAACAGCACTCTCCACTACTATCACCAGAGAAGTCTGTGCCACATTAGCATGTTATTTGTATGCACGCTTGTTATCTTAAATAAGAACAAAATCTTAATAAATCCCTGCAGCAAGATTTTATGAGTAGATAAAAGTACATCCAAGAGTAGAGATTACGTATTTATTTTGTGCAAATAAGGGATAATTACATTAACATAAAGAAAACACTCATGCACAGGCAAAGGAAAAGGCATCCCAGGGTTTGAAAATCCCACATCTACTCTACAGCCTGGATTCAATCAGAGAGCTGTATTAAATACTACCGTTGTACCCATGTTCTCACTTTTTAGAAATACTAGGCATTTCAATTTGTTATATTTAAGAAATTCAAGGTCATAATTCTGATTGAATCAAAGCCTATAAAACTAAAAACACACCCATAAACGGTTAAATAGATACATATGGTTTAAAAAAAAAAAAAAAAGTATGAAAAACTTGGTTTTAACCAACAACAAAAAAAAAAGTTAAGATGCTAAATCTAATTCATATGATTTATAAAAGATTTGATTAATATGTTACCTAAAAGTGCAGATCCTAAGAAACTGAATTATAACCTGTGTTTCCACAGACATCTTATACTCTACCCCGGGTACATACTACTTCCAACATAGTGGTGACAACTTACACGGAGTTACCAGTGAATTTGTTACTAGGCTAGTACACCAACACAGCTAGCAGCTCAGTGTATACACGTACATACAGTGTACACTCCGAGGGGCCTGTTTATCAGACATACCAATCTAATAACCAACACACTGGCAACTCAAGAGCGTCATGGTTGACAAAGAAAATAAATTTTCCCCATGTGGTGTTTACATGAGCACAGTAGCATTTTACAGTGCCACAACAGTGGCATGAAGCAATCACAAGTTCATTGTGTGCTGTTACATACAGTGATACAACAAAGATGAGAAGAAGGAAAAAAAAAAAAAGAGGAGAGATATGACAAGCTGGGAAAAAAACAAAACAAAAAATTCTGTAGTCCATTGTCAGGGTCACATACGTGTTCAAATCACATGTTTGACAGTCTCTGCACCGTAACAAAATGTATACAGCACACACACACTTGTAAAAAATAGAGCAAAATTAAAAAATATTGCAAATACAAAGAATGTAAGCATACACATCTTTTTTTAATATACAGTTCTACAGGATCTTTCACTTGACATTATACCTTGCTACAATATACAAATATTGTACTGTACAATACATACTTCATCATGGACTTGGAAATATGGAGATCCATCGGTATGGTGCGGCAGGGGAAAAAAAAGATTAAAAAGGTACAAGTTCAGGAAAGAAAAAAAGACAAAACAAAAACCACAAACTACTTCACACAATTTTCCCGCCATGACTCCAAATGTCCTGTTAGACAAGACGTACTGTTGGGCATGTGCTTCTTTAGTTTTGTGGTGGAGATAATGTTGACAAGTATTAGAAATCTCGCTTGATTTCTCCCCCCCCATATATTTAGGCCTAAATTAAATAAAGCAGTAGGACACATTTCCATTTTTAAATAAATTAACCGACCAACCACTTGATCCTTGTCAGGGCCATGAAGCCTATCCCGGACACGAGGCAGGAATACACCCTGGATGAGACACCAGTCCATCATAAGGCACCCCACCCACACATGGGGCAATTTAGGTTTGCTGGTATGTTTCTGTGTGGTAAGAGGAAACCACATTTGTTTTGTAAAAGAGCAGGAAATATTTCAAATACTTGTTCAGGCGCAAATATACTCCACTTTCCCCACGCGCACATGCTCATGTGCAGCTGCTACCCGACCGGCATCGTTCACATTCTTGCTTGCGTATCTGATGCGCATGTTGTGAATTTAAAGCGGCATCCAAAAAAAAAAAAAGCCAAAACATCTCTGTCCACGTGATTTCCAAGTCCAACTGCAATGTTTTGTGATTTCATACAAAGTGATATTAAATACATTAACGAGCTCTGTATTTCTTTAAAACTTTCTGCCAACGGTGTGACGGTCATGAGCTGGGTCTTAAATCAAAAAGACCCTCACTGTACATTTACTAATCTAGAAAACGAGGGAAAAAAAAAAAAACTGGCACTCAAAATAGACCTTTCGGTAGGTCTAAGAGGTTTTAATTAAAAAAAATTTAAAACACTTCCTGTAATAGGAAAACCATTAGTGCCAGTAGCATACACAATGGTCTAAAATAGTAAATCAAACACGCAGTTTGACATTAGTTGCATTGCATTAATTTCCGAGGATGTGCACAAGTACACAAGCGATGTGCCAGGATATGTGCAGCGGCAATCTTGCCTACACGTACGCGCAGTTCACAGCAAGTATAATAATAATAATAATAATAATAATAATAATAATAATAAGCCTTTAGCTACATTACAGTCCAGTGCAAAACTAAAGAACCCAACATTTGGAGTAAGGGGAATAAATGTGCAAATGTGTTTTTGCTGAATCATTCCTTTGAACTCAAAGTGAACGTTTCAACAGGCCGTTCTGTATAGACGCTTAACTGTAAATAAAGATATGTGGAGGTAGTAATTAAAAAAAAAAAAAAGATCTGGAATGGGATCACAGAGTAAGCCGTCCAAGGAACCTTTAACATGCAGGGAGACTCTACAGTATTTTTTTTCCTTTGTTTAAAAATAAACATCCTAGTATGAATCCCTAATGCTTGGATTTTATTTCGGAGGGAATGTTACGGGCCAGGTAAATGTTCTCTCTGTTATTATCTGGGTGTCAAAACTAAAAGCTATTGGCTTTCCCTCCTTCTCAACAGCCAAAATGTACGTATGAACCTTTCTCTTCCCGCTGACTGACACAGCCCCTCTGGAATTATTCATTTCACGTAGCAGAACCCATTCTGCATCATGAGGAGATTAGCAGTAAGATTGGCCACAAATAGTAAAGCAAAAATAAAAAAAAACTTTAAAAAAAAAAAAAAAAAAACCCAAACAACAGAGATCTCAAAACCTGGCCCTAATGCTCTAATAAGTGATTTCATGCTCGTTCTCCGTTATGGATCCTCTGGTGCCTCTTGAGCTCACCAGATCTGAAGAAGTTCTTGCCGCACTGGGCGCAGTGAAAGGGCCTCTCGCCCGTATGGATGCTCTGGTGGCCCTTCAGTCGCTCGAGGCGTGAGAAGCTCTTGTCACACTGGTTGCAGTGGTAGGGTTTTTCTCCGGTGTGAATCCGCCGGTGCTCTTTCAGGTGACCCGATTCAGAGAAGCTCTTCCCGCACTGGTAGCACTGGTAAGGCCTTTCTCCGGTGTGTGTCCGGTGGTGGCGCTTCAGGTCTCCTGATCTGAAGAAGCTCTTCTCGCACAGCGTGCAGCGGTGAGGCCGTTCTCCCGTGTGGATGCGCTGGTGGCCCCGCAAGTGCCCAGAATCAGAGAAGGTCTTGTCACACTGCGGGCACTTGTAAGGCCGTTCGCCACTGTGAATGCGGAGATGCCTCTTGAGGTCACCTGATCTGTAGAAGCGCTTGGCGCACTGGGGACACTGGTAAGGTCGCTCGCCCGTGTGCATCCTCTCGTGCTGCTTGAGGTGACCCGAGTCGGAGAAATTCTTGCCGCACTGCAGGCAGTGGTACGGCCGCTCGCCCGTGTGGATCCTCTCGTGCCTTTTGAGATCGCCCGACGTGGGGAAGTTCTTACCGCACTGAAAGCAAGGGAACGGTCTCTCTCCGCTGTGGATTCGCTGGTGGCGCTTAATGTCGCTGATTCGGAAATACTTGCCGCAGTCCTGACAGTGGTACGGCCGCTCGGCTGAAGGCTGGCTGCTTGGTTTGGGGGGTGGGCTAGTGAGAGGGGTGTTCAGAGGGGACGTGAGCGAGGCAGTGAGTGAGGTATTTAGAGTGGTGGTGAGAGGGAGAGTTTTAGGATTCGCTCCACCGCAGCACGCTGTAAGACACTCGCCCGTTTGCTGCTGAAGATGCTGAGCTATAAAAGACAACAGAACAAACAATAAGCAACTGATGTGTCTTTTTCTTTTCGGGAGGGCATTTTCAATTAGCATCTCGATTTCTTGATGATAATGTTCAAACTTGAACACACTTCTAACAACAATTTTGTTTTGCGAAATAAACGTTATTCAATAGAGAAAACATTACGACCTTTAAAAGTTTTGGGTGTATAAATCTTTACGGCCAAGTGCTTCCTTGATGATGCATTAAACATTTTTTTTTTTTTTTAAACATGAAAAACTTTACAAACATCAACATGTCTCAAACCTCACTTCATCTATGAGATCAAGCAAATCATTGTACTTTATTGTAACTGGTCCGAATTGCAGAATTTTTAAGCACAAATTGTTCATAAAGTGTTTTCGTTCCTATGTTTCATAATGTCCCAATCTGCATGTATGCATCGATGTCAAAATAATAAGATTTAAAAACAAGTTCAGAAAAAGTACTGCACAAAAATTTTTATATTGTAGATTTACTTTCAATAAATCAATTCTCACTCATGACAAATACGAACAAGCATTAAATTCTTAAAATCGCTGTTGCAGTAATCTAATCGCGATGGGGATTTTTCCGAGCGGATGTTTATAAATGATGGCTTGTCTGGATTTTAAATCACTCGTCTTGCAATCAGTAAAATCTGAAGCAAAAATTAACTGCTATTCGGCATGAAATCAAATGAGGGTGCTTGGAACGTGTCGTCCTAGTGTTAAAAGGATACGAGCAACAGGTTAAATAACAAGTCATTGTTTCTGTTCTTCTCCTCCGAGCCACTTGTGGGTGGAAATCGGTTTTCATAAACACATCATCATGCGTAATGCATCATTCGGAGTGAAAAGGCACGTGCAGCCATGACTCACTCGGCCAATTTGTTCATTTCACGCATTTAATCACTGCTTATTCGGTAACTGAGAATTTAATATTAGTTAATGATTAAAATTGTTTTAACATTAAACATTTCTTCCCACTGTTGCCATCTTCGAGACTATCGCTAGATCTGGCGACTTTTTAGACTCCTTTAGCAAACACGAGCCTAGCAACAAACAAACAACCCTAGAAACTCTCGGTGTACGCTTGTGACCGTCTTGAACACAGCTCTTCAGCTCACATCACAGCTGCTGATAGACACGCTGAGAAAGCAGGGTCGCCTGACTCACCATCACTGACTGTGTTGTTCTGCGACCAAATCACTGATCTCATTGTTCACAATGACCAATCATTACCACCATTTCCCCACAACCAATCACCAAACACCACGGTTTGTCCCATTCTCTTTGCGAATAGTCACGAGCAATAAAAGCAAGTAGCTTTTACGTTTCCTTTACGACTACTCATCGTCACCGCTTCTTTTGGTCTGCGTTCTTGATCGAAAGCATAGTGTAAATGCTTAAAAGTTTAGTTTACGGTGCCGTGACCAAAGATGATTTCATTTTCTAAGAATTATATTAGTATAAAAATACACAGGTGATTATACAAAATCGTGCATGCTGATAGTCTGAATTTCTCGATAATCACCTCAAGCGACTCAGCAAAATGGCGGCCAATCGCTTTATCACTGCAAGTGAGGAAGAATTACAAAATTATAAAAGAAAATGCTGTTCCTAAAAGCACGAAAGATGCTGTGAAGGTTTTCAAATAATTACCTGCGTATTTATACTAAAACAATTGACCGTCTCAGGTTCAGTGAACATCGATAAATAATCACCTCGGTTATTATTCACGCCACCTTTCATGAATAATTGTTAATTCGTTGCTCGTCTGATAAAACTATTCTAAGTGCAAATTTTACTCTTCATATAACCCGATTTGATTTCAATATTCATAATGATACTTAAAGGAGAACTGAATCATCAAAATTCTATTTCTCATTTTATTAAATATAGGAATGCATTTTTGATCGCTATTTTGTCACTGCTATAGCAAGTTATGAGTGTTTGAAA
>JANZLB010000023.1:9733520-9746546 GCA_026167865.1 Notarius quadriscutis | reverse complement strand
CGGACACGGGGAGAACATGCAAACTCCGCACAGAAAGGCCCTCGCCGGCCACGGGGCTCGAACCCGGACCTTCTTGCCGTGAGGCGACAGCGCTAACCACTACACCACCGTGCCACCCAACATGAAAATCAAACCACCAAACTTCATAGGGATTAGCGCATTATATAATTTGCGTTTAACCAGTTGGCTTCAGAAACTATAAAGCTACTATAAATTTAAAGCTAAACTGCCTTTCAGATTTTAAGTGTAGGTCAGAAAAAGAATTTTCCCGACACCCAATTATTTTTCTTTAGTGGACTGAAGCTACTGAATTCGAATCACAGACTTTATTAGCTTTAAAAAAAGCCACGTGGCCCTAAATCCGCTGCTTCAACATGACTCCATTAAAAAAAAAAATACTACGTCATGCGTCACGTGGTGGGCTTTCCCCGTTCACAAACTTGAAACCAGAGAGAAAAATGGAAGACGTGAGCGTGCGAATGAAACGTGTAAGACGGACTACGGCAACCGAAAGCGAGAAAAGACGTTATGTTGCGAAGGAAAGGAAACGCAGGACCAACCTAATAAATATCGGTGATCAGCGAGCACCTTGGTGTGATCAGCTGTTCGTTTAGCGTCAGAATGATGGAACAGTCAGTGCACGGTCAAGGTCAGCCTGTAGATGGCAGTAATGCAACACTGTGGATGCCAGCTGCCGTAAAACCCAAAAGATGAAGATGAAGGCACGCGTGTGCATGCGGCACGGACTTCCTTTTTCTGCTTGACTGCGCGAAGTGAGTGATTTTCATGCACGTCTGCTATGGAATCCCCTCAAATTAAATAACTTCCCAGCCACAGGATAGCCTGATATTTTCAGAGATTACAGAAATAAACCTCACAATGACTAAATTTCACTGATTTTCGATTTCCTAAAAAAAAAAAAAACGCAGGATACTAAATGTCTACAAGAGGCAAACTACAAGCAGCAACACAAGTGACTCGTCGCTTGCTAGTGTTCATGTGTAATCGAAGAGGAAATAGTTTATGTATTTATAGTGCAAGGGCACAAAATCAACCAGAACAGAATACAGCATATGAACCATCAAATTGTGTTCTGTATTTCACATCAGTAAATCGCTGCATTGTCTTGTGACCGTGATCTCAATAATGAGAGACGCACTGCAGTTACGAATACATATTTACTCCTTTCTTTGACACCGCATGCCCTGTGCCAGAAACAACACCACGGCATTTATTATGATGCGACTCTGCTGGGTGCCTGGTGGAACCAGTACTTTTTCACTTTACATCATTACTATGTAGTTACGATCGAATATCAAACTTGCCGTGCCTGTTGGCCGGTTTCATCTTTGTTGAAATGCATGTGTGTGCAGCGCCATTCGGATTAATTACCATGCACCTGTTCCTGATTAGCATGCAATCACAGCGCATACATATAAGGACTGTCAGTAACACACAGACTTGAGTATATGCTCTGTGCCTTGTATCTTATTTTGTATTGCTTTTCTGGTTTTTGGACCGAGCATTGTTACCTCTGATGTTCTGTCTGCGTCTTGCTCTGCCACTGCCTGCCCCCTCCCTTTTCTTTGACTCCATTTTGGATCTGTTTGCTAGCATGCTTGCCCTTACATGACAAACTGTCCAAGCTAGTGGACTAATAAAATTGTTTATCTAGTTTTATATTAATTGAACATAAAGACATATATTTTGAGGGCCTGAGAAGATTTAAGAGGTCGGAGAGGAGACTAAGGGGATTGAGACTGTGCTTTGGGTTCCTCCAGGCCACTTGAAGCCAGCTGAGTGCATCTTTTTGAACTGCTTGCTCAGACAGTGTCAGGAGTTGTGTAACCTACACACTCTGAAGAAAATGCTAGCCACCCACCTCCATATATGAGCATAATTAGCTAGTGTCACTGTAATCGACAAGGGAGAGAGTATGCCACTCCTCCCTCCCTGAGAGTACGGCCAATTTTGTTCTCTTGAGCTCCCAGCCACTGATGGCTATGGCATCATTGGGATATGAACTTTCCTCAGAAGTCCTGAAGAGGGCTTTCTGCACACGTTATAGCTCTACTGCTAACGTTCATTCCATCTGTAGCAAGATAAAACTATACAAAATGCTCTTTATTATTCAAATACATCTGCATACTAGTCATGTATGTAACTAAAATTACGCATTACTACTTATAAAGGAACATGACAATTTCTAAAAAGGTAGCAGTCATTCACTCACCCGGGGGTGGATCCCTTCGATAGGCACCACCTCCATGCCGCACTCCTTCAGACCATTGGTGAACATGGCACGAAAGACGGGCGAGGAGGATGCCAGCACCACCTTATGTGCCACAAAGTCCACAGCCTCCAGGTCGTTGTATTTTACTCGCAGCGTGACGTCACAGAGTTGCTGCTCGAGTCGCAGCTCGTTCATGATGGCGAAGGCAGCTGCGGTGTGGCTCTCGAGCGTGTAGCTGAACACCCGGTGGCCATTGCGCGTCGACGGCGTCACCTCGGCCTTGCACTCTGTCATTCCTGACGCCGCGTACATGCTCAGCGGCGCCCGCGGCCCGGCGCCTTCATCCTCACTCGCCAGTGCGAGACACGTACAGAGAAACCAAGGGTTTACAAAGTTCTGGCCAAGTTATCTTGCTTTACAAGAATGCGCAAGCAACATTAGGGAAACACTTTCCTTTATAGCGCACTGGCTTTCTCTCTTGTTACGCTGAAACGTTCTCTTTACGGCGCGCTATCGGGCACAAACTTCAGTCTGTGGCTCACCTCCATGTCGACATGCAACGTATAATCCATTTTGGAGTTTCTGGAAACGAGGCACACCTTTATTAGAAAGCCTGTGGTCTGCTTACATCCTAAACATCGTCCTGTTCCACGAGGTCCATTAATCAGGAAAAAGGAACTGTAAATGAGCTCTGAAGGAAGGAATCTGAATGTGACTCGGTGTTGCAAATGGAGTAATGGCAGTAACAGAAGAAACTTTTGAGAGTAACAGGAATGGCAATTCCAGGTGGATGGGAATCGGCTTAGTGTCCAAACACTCTGCACGTTTAAAGCTCGTCCTGGACTGGGACTAGATCAACACAGACTTTCTAAAACGCCATTTCAAACAAATCTGTCAAGTCGGAATCTGCTAACAAGTCATATTTCAAAAGGCTTGTTAAAAACTCATTGCTTCAATGATTCTCACTACTGGTTTCGGGCCAGTATGAGTGGAGGGGGGAAAAGTGCCAGAGGTTATTTAGTCTGTTCCACCACCACCACCACCACGGCTGATCACTCCGGGACTGAATGGCTTGGAAAAGGTGCTGGATTTCAATCTAGCGTCATTAACTGCTTGCTCGAATACCTAAAGGGAAATAAACAGAGAAAGGATCAGATGACTGAAATTGCACGCACTTTTACATCACGTCACATTCCCAGCTTTCTAAGAAAACGGATATTTATGTCCACACATCCAGGCTCCGCTATAACGTTACCAACACTCCACATACCTGCATGAAATCAAAGCAAAAATACACATGGAAGTAAATCTCTGCAAAGCTCTCTTTCAGGAACGCACTGCCTGTTTACTCAGAGAGTGTGTGAAACTGAGACGGAGCTGCTATTTCGAACAGGTGACTTAAGCAGGGCCTTGTGCCACCCTGTCAGTGTGACTGCAGTTTCTTCGAGTCATATGTTCTCTCTGACGTCAGTCGACGCGTGGCTAGCTGAAAGAATAGACGTGTCTCAAATCAGCCTCTTGGTGCATGAACACGTCTCCATAGTAAATTACAATAAGGTTTATTGTAGAGTAGATTACAATAAGGCATTATATACATTTTAATGCTTTAAAATGAATATCATTAGTAACGACAAAAATGAATTTATAAAGCGGGGGGGGGGAGTTTTGTGCTTGATAAAACAATCGTTAAATTGTCTCTTCTGGATCCTGGAAAAAGGTGGCCTTGCCCCAGGGCTAGTCACGTGTGGAACCCCAGTTATCTGGGTTGTTTCGGTTCATCTGACTCCGTGCCCGTTTGCTCGCTGAAATTGGATATTGTTGTTGGAATCTTAGAAAAATAACTGAAAGTGCAGAGTTGTATATGGATTTGAACATCCAAACAAGACATTCGGTTCACGAATTTCTGAGAAAGGACACTAATTCAAAGCGACAGTGGGTGAGGTTTGTGCAAACGAAGCAGGAGGATTGTGTCGCCTACTACTAATAAATCTGATCCACCACCACCACCACCACCAGAACAACCACATGGGAATTACTGGAGCAAAAAAGAAACCCATTGACTTAATAAATGACATTTGATCTGATGTTTGGACAGTTCGTCGATTCCCCTATTATCACCCGCTACTTCATATTCTCTTTCAGTAATTGCACTGAATAAGTGTACGTTTTAAAGATTATATTTCTGCATTTGAGGTAAATATTTTCCCTGTATTTTGCAGCAGCCAGCTTAGAATAAAAATCCACAAACCCATCTGTTTCCAATTCTCTCTGGCTGGTGGTGCGCTATCGGCGGTGAGCGGGATTGTCGTGAACTGGCATCTGTTTCTCGTCTTGAGGCTCAAAAAGAGAACCATTTACTCCGGAATATCCTTGATAATCATCTGCCCCTTCGTCTGACACGTAAGAATCTCAATCACTATCAAGATTCTCTCCAAACGTGATCGAGACTGGTCTAACCACTGCTGCGCACAGGAACGAAATTGATGTCTGAACTGTGATGTCACGCACCCCTTCGGGATCTTCCGGATGAGTCTCGGCAGATTCCGTGAAAATAGGGTGATCTTATTGATTTTCCATTAATTTATGGCCTTTTGGATCAGCTATGGTTCGAAAACAACCTAATGATTGTTGCTTTGTACAAGTAAAAAAAAAAAAAAAGGGTTTCGAGGCATTACTTTTTTTCTGGTGTCCATTTAAATTTATTTAACTTGGTAGCTATTTAAGATTCAAAAACTGTTCGAACATGTAAAGCTGGATGAAATGATGTAATGTACAATATGAATAAAACTTCGCCCCTTGAACAATGAACTACTTAGTTTGCTCATTCTCATGGACCGAGACCCCGGTTTAGAAATTGTGCAATATATTGAACACCACTGGATGATACGGTCATTAAAAAAAAAAAAAAAACTGGCCACTTTATTCAGAACACCCATCCATCCACCTGCTGTTTTACACCGTTCTCTAATCAGCCGATCCCTTGACAGCAGCACGATGCATCAAATCCTGCAGATACAAATCAAGAGCTTCAGTTAATGTTCACTTCAAACATCCGAATGTGGGAAATTATCCTGATCTCGAAGTGTGACTTCGGCTGACTGTGGCATGGGTGTTGTGTTGGTTTGAGTATTTCAGAAACTGCTGATCTCCTGGGGTTTACAGAATGATACGAGAGACAGTTCTGTGGATGGAAACAAACGCCTTGTCGCGAAGAAAGATCAGAGGGGAATGGCCAGGTTGGTTCGAGCTATATCTAGGAAGGATATAGCAACTCTTCTTTACAACCATAGTGAGCAGCAAATCCTCTCTGCATGCAACAGTAGAAGACCACGTCGGGTTCCATTCCCACCAGGCAAGAACAGGAATCTTAGAATCAAGAACGAGTCCCTATTAAAGTGGACGGTGAAATGTAGAAATAAGTACAAAAAAAAAAGTAGCACTTCTTCTCAGGAAATGCTTTTTACGAGTTGCGCCCACTTTCCTTGGCGTTTACATGCTCACTCACTATCGGTGGCAAACCAGAGGTTAAACAGGTAAATCGGCGATCAGAAGCTTGTCTTGAACTAACTTTTGTCCTCTCGCTGCTTGTTTGTTTAAACTCTGAGCGAATGAACCGACTTTTTGAGTTGGCTCTTTTATTTGAGATGAATTTTTAAATTGAAAAAGCAAACGATGATCTACATCTCCGCACAACTGGATGAGGGTAAGAACAACTTGAATCCAGGTATCCTTGCGATTAGCTTGGGAATGGAGTCACATGACTCCATTGTTTTAAAGTCGGGGGGGGAAGAAAAGCACTCGAACGACTGACTTTTTTTTTTTTAAATAAATTGAAGCGGTCTTGTCCGGATGATAAACGACCCGGATTAACGCTATCGCGCTCGCGTAAGCCGTCCTACTTGCCACCGATTGTGTTCAGTAAGCAGGAGCAAGTTGCACCCAGTGGTGTCAAATTCTTCGGAAAAAAAAAATCCTATTTAGATGGGCAGTTGTGCTGGGGCAACTTGTACCAGCGTGAATGCCCGTGTAAAAGCAGCTTTAAACTCCTCCCTTGTTGTAGCTCCTCCCCATTACAATCTGTAACTTTTTGTGTAAATCCAGCAATGTGTAATGGTCACCCCAGAAAGCCCCAGTGTGCTTCCCAGTCCAATATGTTTGTTGCCAGAGAAGGTATCCGAGTCTAAAAAGCGTTAGCTAAACTAATAACCTATGGCATGCGCGCTAGCTAGCTAGCTAAGTGATTTTAATTCCGACTAAAGGAAATTTAACAACTGGCGCCGTTTTCAGCTATGAGACATGGTGGGGTCTCCTCAGATCACATGTAAAATTACTCAAGTCTGATTAGATTTTTTTTTTTCTTTTCCCCCCCCTCTCTCAATGTGACATGACTCCACAGTGTGTGTTGAGCTAGTAAGAGATGTGCTGCTTATGACTCATTTCCACTGCTGTCTATATTGCTCAGATTTATCAGTGTTTCCATATAACGGCATGTTCCTCAAGACTGTCTGTGTCTTAATGTGCCTTGTACAAACTGTTCTGTTCTCCGGGTCGCCAGACTGTGAGTCAACCGATGTGTGTAGTGCAGCATGTGGAAGGATTTGGAACGAGTAGCTTGTGCTAGAATTTCAACACGTTAATGCACCAAATGCTTGATAAACGTCAATAAGGACTGGATTATTTTGTCTGTTTCTGGTTGTTGAAAGTCTTCGTCTGTCTGGCAGCTATGACAAAACAAATAACCCGGATATGCCTTGGTGGAAAAACCTCACAGGATCTTTAAGGAGCCACGAGATCCTTAAAGGATCTTAGAAAGCTGTTCGTATGCAAAATTGTTTGTAAAGCTCTTCAAGGATATTTTAAAGATCCCCATAATGATGCCGCAAGGATCCTTCTAAGGAGTTTGTTCAGATCTTTGCTCGGATCCTTCAGGATTTTCGTCAAGATCTTTGCAAGGATCCTTGTCAGGATCCCTGTCAAGGTCTTTATGAGATCTTTGTGAAGATCTTTCAATTTTTTTTTTTTTAAATGATCCTAATTCAACAGAAATGGCTTGAAACTTGGATAATTCCAATTCATAAGAATTGGAAAAGGATATACCAAGGAATCCTGAATAGCCAATATCTTTGAAAGAATCTTCGTTTCAAAGGATCTCTTGGTCAATCAGTTGACTACTTCTACTGGAAATGTCAGTGTATAGATTATGATGGTGTCAATAAAGAATTTTGTTTGGAACTGAATGTGGGTTTTTTTAAGAGCCTTGAAGATCTGGGCAAGAAGCTGAAAGAGCCTTGAAGATCTTTTGAGATCCTCACAAAGAACTTTACGGCTCCTTGAAGATCCTTAAAAGATTTCCACCAGGGTGAAACCTGCTTGTTTCAGGTGCCCAGGTTAGCGATCCTTACACGCACGCGCGCACACACCCTTCCCTCGCCTAGATAGTAATTTACTATAAAAGGGCACCACCAGCAATCGATTTGAAACACCACCCATGTCCTGTATAGCCTACAGTGTAAAGGTTGCATGGAAACATACCACCACAACAACAACACGAAGCAGCTCCGCACATTAAAACGAACTTTGCTCTAATGAACGATTTTACTTTTTTCAAAACATTTTTCTTCCCCCCCCCCCCCCATTTTAGCTTGAGACCTAGTTTTAAACTGAAATTGTTCCAAATGCACAGAATCAAAGGAAGTAAGTTAACTTGCACTACTTCCTGCTGCTGACATGTGTGACCCCTGAAAATGTGGTAATTTTTTTTTGGCCTTAATCCTGAATTTAAACTAGGAACCGAAACAAATTCAATATGCCGGTTTTTCCGAGAGGGCCTGTACCCAGTCACCATAATTGCTCATTCTGAACGCAGCCAAATACTCATTTCAACTCACACTGCCAAGCCAAACTTTCGCCACGTTAATCATTTAAAGCATGATGCGTTTCAGGATGCACTTGCACTCCTTGTTATCAGCTCTGTAATTTTAAAGCCGATAATTCCACTGAACCCTGCAGTAAGAGGACGTGATCCGGGAAGAACGTTGCATCAGAGGAAACCGGCGCACAGCGCGTCATTTTTACTGAAGACTATTTTAGACAAGATGGTCGTATTGCACTGGACCTTCACCTAATGACCCCATGTACAGATTTGCGTGCGTGTTTCACTTGATTGAGATGCAGTCAGCAAATGTGATCCTTTTTTGGGGCGAGTCGCAAGTTAACAGTTCTGGCGAAGTGCCATCAGCAGTGACTCAACAGACACAGAGTTGACATTAATAAAGTGGGAGGAAATAAGGGAATGGAACACACTGTCCAGCAACAAGCCAATAACAACTACACGTACACTAAACTTACACACTCCCTGTATATTATTGTGTGGTAAAACAAAAAGCCAAAACATTGGTTTAAATACTGGCTTACAGCGCTCTCGGTGCAAAACCTCCGATAGATAATGACACCTCAGCACCAAGACGTAATGGCACTCATTACCAGAAAGAAAGATTCTTAATCTGGACATTCCCATTCCATCCACATCATACAAACTGAAGCTGCGAGGTGTTCGTGTTTTTAAAATATGCTGTATCATATCAAGAGAACTTTTTCCTGGGTTTACTAAAAATGGCGTTTTAATTTTATGCTTGTTTTTAGGATGTTGGGCTTTAGATTAGGAGATATTCGAGAAAACTCTTGCCTGGTGTCTGAAATCGCTCACTTGTTCACTACTCCTTATATAGGGAATTACTATATAGAGGACTATATCGTGAGCTCGTTGGTAAAATTAAACGCTTTCAGACACTAGTCCATCGCGCTGGTATTTACGTTATTACTGTCGCACAATTAAAACGTGCCAGATCAGTCGGCTGGTGGGTTTTCAAAATAATAAACATGTATTTTTGTGACAAATCCGTATTCTACTGAGCGTATTTCCGACACTAATCAATACAAAGTACCTGCATCTTTCAGTTCTTTTAAATCAAGGCTGAATACTTTTCTTCTTTGCCGCTGCCTTTTATTAAATCAAATTTGATTTCTTTCAGTGCGACCTGATGGGATAGATCACTTTGGTTAGTGACCATCGGTTGTACACTACTTTTCGTGATGAATTGTGGGATACTTTGAGTGCACTATGTAGGGTGTAAATCTTCACTAAGGTTTCGGACAGCACTACAAAATAGCGTCCTCACTATATATTGAGTAGGGAGCGATTTCGGACAAAGGGTTAGACTAGTCTGTACAGCCAAACTATAGTTATTCTATCCACGTTTACTGGATATGAGTATTTGCACGCTCTGATTGGCTACTCTACTACTAGGCTATCAGCTCATATACCGTGAGTAGAGGGGAAAAAAAACATGGCAGAGTGTTTTGATGAACCAACTGAGGACAAAATTAAAAACTCTACTCGAAAAACAAAGGTGAGGTAGGTGGCGCTTCTAAGGGCGGCCACGCGCAAATAGAGCTCCGCGTTTGGTCGTGAAAACTTGTATTTAAGAGTTAGCTTGTTTAGAATATCTTAAATATTTGTGTGAAAATGAATGAAGATAGTTGGATCAAACTGAAGGAAGTTGAGTTAGCTAAGCGACCATATGACTGGATTTTGTGGCGGTGTAGGTGAACAATGGTGACGCTATTTAGATACACATCCAGCTTCTTACGTGCTTGCTGGCCGACTACCCAGCCCCTTTTACCGCAGGAAAAGGTATTCCTAAAGGAGGCTGGACTGCTTCGGAAGTCCTCCAGACCCAGAGGATGTAAGGGTGGTAGGAATCGTATTCGTAAAATTGAAACTGTGATTGGAAATAGGCTGGCGTCCCTAACCCAAGCCGCTACCATCGTATGCAAATCAGTGTTTGAGAAACAAGACAACTCAACTTTCCAACATATTATGGCGAGGCCCCGTATTCTCTGTTCAGTTCAATGCAAACAAACTTGTCAAGGCCTGTGCAACTCGTATGTTTTTATGTAACCCAAGGTCTTTGAACAATAAATTGGATCTAGGGG
Organism: Notarius quadriscutis; assembly: GCA_026167865.1. Lineage (NCBI taxonomy): Eukaryota > Metazoa > Chordata > Actinopteri > Siluriformes > Ariidae > Notarius > Notarius quadriscutis. Next base: position 9,736,318 of record JANZLB010000023.1, on the reverse strand, counting down.
GCATCGTGGATAAGGCGCCATACCATAAATCTGGGGACCCGGGTTCAATTCCGACCTGAGGTCATTTCCCGATCCCTCCCCGTCTCTCTCTACCGCTCATTTCCTGTCTCTACGCACTGTCCTATCCAATAAAAAGGTGAAAAAAGCCCCCCCCCAAAAAAAAATATGAAAGGGCGCTCTACAGTTCATGTGCTTGTTAACCTGGTTGACAGTCTTTACAAGGGAACGGACAAACCATCTATCTGTACTGTTGTAGCTACAGATTTTTCCAAAGCCCTTGACAGAGTTCACCACAACACTGTAATTATGAAACCGATAAACATAGGACTCCGACCTGAACTGGTGCTATGGGTAGCTGATTTTATCTCCAATAGAAGACAGCGTGTACGTTACCACGAGTCCCTTTCCGACTGGGAATATTTGTCTTGTGGTGTGGCGCAAGGAACCTTACTTGGGCCCATCTTATTTCTTGTACTTATTGATGATGCCGCAGGTAATGCCACCAATCCAGTGTGGAAATACATGGACAACATGAACCTGCTGGAAACAAGAATCCTGCGCCAACCTTCCACTTTACAGTCTGACCTAGACGAATTGGTTCTGTGGTCAGATAGGAATCACATGCTTTTAAATATGAGTAAATACTTTGCCACGCACGTTACTTTCTGTCGGAATACGCCATCGCTGCCACAATTACAGATCAACAGTATTCCCTTAGCTGTCGTTCCATGTCTGAAGATGCTTGGTCTTTATGTCCAGCCAAACCTTCAATGGGACGAACAAGTGAAACAGATGGTTGGGAAAGCCTCCAGGAAACTGTATCTCCACAAACAAATTAGGAAGTTTAATATCTCTCAAGATGATCTGACAACCATCTACACGGCGTATATTAGACCAATCCTAGAGTATACGGTCCCTGTCTGGTCTTCTGGAATCATAAAAACTCAAGCAAACAAACTTGAACGTATCCAGAATCGGGCTTTTAGAATAATCTTGGGTATGACACACAGGGTATGCCTTAGCATTACAACATCTTGGACCGACATCACCACTAGTTGAGAGAAGAGAACAGTTGTGTCTGAAATTTGCTAGATCACTGTTGAAGTCGGACTTGAGAGACTGGCTGCCACCAACCAGATCACCGATAACTAATCAGAACACTAGAAATGACCAGAAACTGGACTGTCTCAAAATACGAACAAATGGATATAAGAATTCTCCCATACCTTACATGCGTCATCTCATTAACAAATATGGATTTTGATGCCTTTTCATGTCGCTTGTTTTTATTATATATATAGTTCTAATGTAAAATTGTTTAAAATCGTTGTAGTGATGTTGCAATAAGTTATTTTAGTACATAACTGCTATAGATACTTTTAATGATTAAATTTGTTCTTAATATTGATTTTAATGTACATTGATCGCAATTCAGTGTTGATTCACTGTGATGTATCAAAGGCATCTTATCTTGACTGAAACCACAAAAAAAACATTTATTTTAATTTTTCAAGAATTATCGTATTTTTCACAAATCGCTCCTGTCATTTCGCCGGTTTGTTTACATTTGAAGCGGAAATGATTTTGTCGGACGTTTTGTATAAAGTTTTTATTGATCGAATTTGTAAAAAAAAAAGAAGCCGTTTCTCAAAATCCAGTGAATGTGGAGAAAATAAAATGGCTATTCCACTCGCTCATCGTACACGGCTTACAGCCAACTCTGCTATCAGCTCATGTATGACTCGATTTTGTGGAATAACTTAAATATAACCACTTTAACAACAGCCATTTATATTCATTTTATAATAGTATAAATACTCAGGTGATTACAGAAAGTCGTGCGCGCTGATTATCGAGAAATAGTCCGAATTTCTTGACTAATCACCTCGAGTGACTCGGCAAAATAGCGGCCAATTGCTTCGTCATTGCAAATGAAGAATCGCAAGTTATGAAAGAAAATGCTGTTCCTAAAAGCACTAAAGATGCTATAAAATTTGGTCTAAAACTATCCAAAGGGAAGGTGGGATTGGGATTAATTTTATCGATTTCAAAACAAAAGTATTTTATGTGACGCGGCGTAGATAAGTGACAAGTCTGCGCCACGCCATTATTACATTTGCATGCCGATTTTGAAGTTTGAAAAATTTATTTTTTAAATCTGAGTATTTTATACTAAAACCAATTATCCAGCTCAGTGAATAACTGTTAATCTCCACAATCAGTGCATTCGTAAACTACATTACATTTACTGCAGAGCTCCAGAATTTCGCTGTGTAATACTACCTACCCACTTTGAGAACCAGTACACGGTAAGCACAGGCTACACAAATTCTTCCGGACTTTGTCACAGCGGACAAATTTCAAGTGTCGGGCCTCGATATAAACATGAACCTTGTCATGTAACATAATCAAAGAACCACAATGTGACACCCTGATAAAGTCGAGCACGTGAGAATTTTGCGTTTTCTGGCCAAGTTTGACATTTTCTTGATGGCGACCACTGAATTTCTTGACCCTCCTCTCTGACGACACGCAAGGACCCGAAGAATGATTTGTGTTTCTGTAGCACTGTCTTTGTGCATACGGCGAAACTACGGATAATGAGATCGAGGGTTAGGTCTAATTGCGATCACAATGTATCTTCATACGATCATGGATCATCGTACAAAATGTCTCATCTCATTATCTCTAGCTGCTTTATCCTGTTCTACAGGGCCGCATGCAAGCTGGAGCCTATCCCAGCTGACTACGGGCGAAAGGCGGGGTACACCCTGGACAAATCGCCAGGTCATCACAGG
>JANZLB010000023.1:9047150-9058898 GCA_026167865.1 Notarius quadriscutis | reverse complement strand
ATGTAAGTAGCAGCTAAACAGTAAATAGCTTGTGGCCTATCTAGTTATTATGGGATATCTGTGACTGTACCTGAAAAAATAAAGCTAATTAAAAACTAAACCAAAATTACATAAAATGAAGCAAAATCTACTGATACACTTGTAAAATGAATGAGAAACTCAGCTGAAATTAAAAAAAGAAAAAACCTTAACAACTAAAAACAAAAAAAGAATGAAAATTTCAAAACTATAATAATTCTGGTGAGGGCGCTGTGTAAAATATAAATAAAAATACAATGTGTTGGTTTGTAAATCATGGAAACCTTCTCTTTCATTGAAAACACTCCAAAGACAACATATCAAATGTTGAAACTGAGAAATTTTATTTTTGTTTGAAAAAATATATGCTAATTTGAAATTCAATGCCAGGAACACATTTCAAAAAGTTGGGACAGGGGCACTGTGCTGCATCACCGCTACTTTTAAAAACACACTGTAAATGTTTGAGAACTGAGGAGACCAAGTGCTGTAGTTTTGAAAGAGAAATGTTGTCCCATTCTTGCCTGATTATAGGATTTCAGTTGCTCAAGCGTTTGGAATCTCCTTTATCATATTTTGCATTTCATAATGCACCAACTGTTTCCAATGGTAACATTTTCCAAGTGACCTGATGGACAAAATTCTTCACGTTCTAAAAGAAAATACATATCCTATGGTTCAGTATAGCTCATCTTAGAGCCTGCACAGCTCAGTAGATCGGACTAAGGTTCAACATTCTTTGAGTTACATTTAGCATTTTCTGAAGCTAAAGCATCCTTCAAAAAGGCCACTGAAACCTGTTTTCTGAAAGCTATCTCTGACAAAGCTCAGCTCACAGTCTGACCATGGGCTGTGACCAGCAACCAAAATCAAATCAGGTTGCAAGATCTTGAAAGCATTTAGCTGCAAATTTGCACTTAATAAGTAAAACTGCCTTGGGATGAGCAGAGAAAATGCAATCATGACAAAATATTTAATGATTTCATGAGCAGATGACCATTTGCAGATGGATCTTTGACTTTCTGACAGGCAGACCCCAGGTGGTGATAATTGGTAGCCACACTTCCTCCTTGCTTATCCTGAACACAGGTGCACCACTGGGCTGTGTGCTCAGTCCCCTCATGTGCTCCTTGTTCACCCACGACTGCACTGCTAAATACAGTGCCAACATCATCATCAAGATTGCTGACGACACAACCATCTTGGGCCTCCTTACAGACAATGATGAGACAGCATGCAGAGAGGAAGTGAAGGCGTTAGCCAGCTGGTGCCAAAGCAACAACCTCTCTCTCAACATCAGGAAAACTAAGGAGATGATAGTGGACTACAGGAGACAGCAAGGGAGGACACACTAGGCCATCTACATCAACGAAGATGAGTTCGAAAGGGTCAGCAGCTTCAAGTTCCACACTGTGGTCAGGAAAGCTCGCCAGTGGCTGTGCTTCCTGAGGAGGCTGAACAAGTTTGGCATGAAGGCAAACATCATTTCAAACTACTACAGGTCCACAATCGACATATCACAAGACTCTGTTTATATCACAACATATCACAAGACTCTGTTTATATCACAAGACTCCGTTTACATATCACCAACATATCTCAAGACTCTTTTTACATATCACCAAAACATTTACATATTTACTGTTTCAACATTTACCAACATATATCAAAACTCTGTTTACATGGTCAGTACTTAATTTGTCTTCAAAAAGTGCAATTACTGGTAGCCGCACGTGTCAATTTTTCCGATGTGCAATACAGGTGCTTGTGCTACATCAACTACCCCCCTGAGACAATGCACATACATCTCAGCTATTTCTATTTTCACTTGAATTTAACTTCTGGTTTTTTTTTATCTTTACGACTTTGAATCTTTTTTTTAACTGATATTCTGTTAAACTCCTGTCGGGCTCCAATGCTGAGAGACTTGTTTCTGGTTCTTATCTCATCCACTGCATTTCATTGCAATTTGGCCATGTGTTAACATAAAACGAGCAATGAAATTGAACTGAACTGAACTAAAAAGCTGACTGTTCTCACAACACCAGGCCAAAAGTGGGCTGGGATGGCCCAATCCATGTCTAGCCACTAAGTTTGTGGCAACGCGATCAGACACTCTACCCTTGGCAGGTGGAGTGCTGTGATTGTATAGTGGTTAGTATACTGTGTTATAGCTGCAGCAACCCTGGTTTGAATCTAGGTCATGGCATTGCATTTTCTATCTCACTACTGAACAGTGACTAAATGGAAATTCATATGTAGTTTGGATCTCACTTATCATGGCTCTGCTTGGCCAGTGGTGCAATGGATAACAGGTCTGACTACAAATTAGAAGATTCTCCATTAGATGCTTGGCTGACCACAAAATGCTTCAACTAGCAGCTGATTTTCTGGTAGGGGAACACAGATAACTCAGAGTCTGGATAGCTGTAATCAGAGAAGCGACTGGATTCTGTTCTGGCATCTCCGTAACCCTGGTTGGAATCTGGGTTATATCATTGAATTTTCAGTTTCATTGAGTCACTCTTCATCTCTGAGTTTGTCTGTGGATTGCAACTGTTAGCATGGCTCGTGAGGGATAGCAAAATGAGAAAGGATCACCACTGCCCGAAACCTTACGTCAGCTTGGGGCATGATGGTTGGTGCGTGTGACCTCGGATCGGACGCTTCTCGCATTGCTGCTTGGTTCTCTCTTACCCCATACAGCACTTTGTACAAGACTCGTTGTTCACACTGACAAAGCTCGAAGCTTCTGCTCACAGTCTGACCGTGGGCTGTGACCAGCAACCCTTTGAGAGAGGGAAAATTTTCTTACAGATAACATCTCCACTCAGTTCTGCATCACTCTCATATAATGGTTTTGGTCATGGTATCACTCCTGCAGCCCCCAGAAATGGGACAGTGTAAAGTTGTTTTAAACTCCAGCAGAAATCAAACCTGTGAACGGGTGTGATCTTTGCCAACTTAGTGGAACAAGAGATACTGTGTCTTATTATGGATGAGAAGATTCTAGGCGCGGCTCTCTTTTATCCCATGCAATGTTCTGGATAATACACTTGCTAACCAAAACAAAGTTCAACCTGCTAGCCACACAACTAAATAAAATAAAAATTGACAGCTACTTTTCTGGAAAACATGTGGGTTCTCACCAATGGCCTAAGCACTTCAAAGGTGGCCTTTACACTTCAAGGCTGTCCCATATGGTCTAGTGGTCAGAATTCCTGGTTTTCACACAGGTGGCCTGGGTTCAACTCCTAGGATGGGAATTTGTATTTGTTGTGTCACTCTAGTTGCAAGTCACATGACTTTGAGTGAAATTGTCACTCCATAGGCTTTTGCTTTCATGAGTCCTTTTGTTGCCAGGTGTTATGATGGGACAAGAAATCTGATGACAGAGCAGAAGATTCCAGGATTGACTCCTGGCTGACTCAGCTTAGCTCTCTCTTACCCCATCTAAGGTCCTGTGCCCAGCTGTTTGTTAACTCCAACAAAGCACAAAGACTGCATCTGAATCTGACCACAGCAGCCGCTGTTCAGCATTAAAATGATTCTTAACACCATAGGCTCAAACCTGTGCAGGAGGAAAGGATAAACATCCAGGTTTTCACTACACCAGACCAAATGTGTGCAAGTGCATCCACCTGTTCTTCCAACATCTGATTTCTTGGCAAAGTAAAAGAAAAAAAAAAACATTATCAGGCTATGTTAGTTCAGAGTGCCTCAGGGTCATTTTCTCACACACTAATCTGCATATTCCTAAAGGAATCTCCTGTCTTGTAAATGCTCAAATGTCAAACATTTGAGGCACATTTACATATTTACTGTTTCCACATGTACCGACACATCTCAAAGCTCTGTTTACATGGTCGGTACTTAATTTGTCTTCAACAAAGTGCAATTATTGGTAGTCACGTGTGTCAATTTTTCCTAGGTGCAATACGGATGCTTGTGCTACACCCCCACCCCACACTACCCCCCAAGACAATGCATGCACATCTCTTAATTATTTTTATTTCTATTTTCACTTGAATTTTACTTCCATTTTTTTAATCTTTCAGACTTTGAATCTTTTTTTTTTTATTGATATTCTGTTAAACTCCTGTACGGCTCCAATGCTGAGAGACTTGTTTCTGGTTCTTATCTCATCCAATGCATTTCATTGTAAGTTGGCCATGTGTTAACGTACATATGAGCAATGGAACTGAACTAAAAAGCTGACTGTTCTCACAATACCAGGCCAGAAGTGGGCCGGGACGGCCAACTTCATATCTAGCAGCTGAGTTTCTGGCATGCACCCTGGCCTTGGGATGTGGAGTGCTGTGATCATATAGTCATGTCAAGTCAAGTTTATTTTATAGCGCTTTTAAAAATAGACATTGCAGCTTTACAGAATTTTAATGACTTTAAACATGAGCTAATTTTATCCATCATCTATACCTAGTTTATCCCCAATGAGCAAGCCTGTGACAACGGTGGCAAGGAAAAACTCCCTCAGATGAAATGAGGAAGAAACTTTGAGGGGAACCAGACTCAAAAGGGAACCCATCCTCATTTGGGTGATAACAGATAGCATGATTATAACATTTTTAACATCAAGTCTGTTTTGTTGATGTTATAAGCTGTTCATTGATGGAAACTTGAGTGCAAAACTGTTCACGATAATTGCAGTCGTAAAGTTAGCAAGTCAACTGTAGTCCTTTATTGGTTGTGCTGTTTTCAGAACAGGAGAAGCCTTTTCCTGTTAAGGGAAGTGTTGTCCAAAACAAGAGATTCTCCAGTTGTTTTGCAAAATGTCAATCAATCACTTGTATCTGAATGTGCCATTGAAATAACTCAAATGCACTTAAATGTTTGCTACTTTGCAAAAAAAAAAAAAGCAGGGATTGAACAGGTTTCCGAACTGTGGTTCCCTGTTGTTGCTTTTTGGGACCATTACTGAGGAAGCAATTGTTGATTTTTTTTTTTTGAATCGACAACTGGTCAGAAGCCATTATTGATTCTGGGTGAGTGTCTTTGAATGCCATGGACAAGAATATTTTAGGAGGTGATCTTCAAGGCTTCAGTCATTTAAAACTACCTAATTTCCTGACATGGGATCCTCAGCCTGCTTCTCATTTTTTGATGCATGTTTCAGGAAGCAGATGTTGTTTCATTGTTCAGTGAGAGCAACTGGGTTGAGATTTGCAAGAAATGGTTCTTCAAAGCACATGGTGGCTTTTGGACCATCATGTTGAAGAAGGTAAGGAGGTATGCATCGTTCCTTCACATTGTTAAAGCTATCCAAGCTGACTTTGCTCAGTAGGTTGTGGCAGTGGGGGCGTGGTCAAGCATCAGTCTGGGACTGGAGGGCGGAGTCAGGGAAGGTAAGTGGCAGAATCACTTCACCTGATGTTAATTAACCTGTTTGTGTGTCTTCCCAGTGACCACACCCTATATAAGGAGAGAGAGAGCAGAGGAAGAGAGCTCTCTCCCCAACCAGACGGCTGATGTGTGTGTGCATGTGTCTGAGTGTCTGGGAGAGTGCATACACTGAAAAGTGTTGTAATACTGAATTTTTGAAAACTCAGTTCTGATCTGCTGCACTTCTGTGCTCCACCCACCTACACAAAGTTCTACAGCGGCCAATCCCTTTGTCAACGTAAGTGAAGGAGAATTACAAATGATGAAAGGAAATGCTGTTCCTAAAAGTACTAAAGATGCTACAAAGTTTGGTCTAAAACTAAAGGTCAGGTGGAATTGTGATTTATTTTATTGATTTCAAAACAAAGTATTTTATGCGAGTCGGCATAGATAAGTGGCACAAGTCTGCACTGCGCCTTTATTATGTGTGTATGCTGCTTTTGAAGTTTGAAATAAATTATTTTTTAATGTTTTTTTTTTTCCTTTTAAATAGTCACCTGTGTATTTGTACTACAACAATTATCTGCCTCAGGCTCAGTGAATATCAGTGAATAATAACCAAGACGAAGTTATGGTGAACTGATATTCACTGCACCTTTGGTGAAATATATATATAAGCCACAAATTACCCAAAAATAATGATGCACAAACAGCCCACATATCCAATATATGCACAAATTATGTTCTATATGCCTTCAGATTTCACCACTGCTTGAAATGTCATCAACTCATCAAGGCTGGTCTGCATCTGCTTTGCCAACTTGCGGATTTGTTTGGCAAATTTGGCTTCAAAGCCCTTTTTCAGTTGCTTGGAGTCTTCTTTGCTGAAGTACCCGTCCAAGTTCAGCGCGAAGCCTTGAATCATACCTGAGGACCTGCTGACTGCTCCGATCACTCCTACACTGTCTCCAACCTTATGTGCCATTCTAGCCAATTTCACTGCATTCCAATCTACCCCTTTTAATGTGGACAGCTTATATGCCTTCAAACACTCTATATTTGTGCCAATAAATTTTACACGTTCCTCAATTTCATCTAACTGTGCAGAGTGTTCTTTCAGGATTGTTTCCACCTTCTTCCTGTCCATATTGGTGTGGACTTTGTTGGCGATGGCAGCTGAGGCTCCAGTGACCCCTCCGGCTGCTGCAACTCCAACTCCAACTGCAGCCACTGCTAACGAAGCCCCCATGGTAAATGGGGAAAGTATGACGCCTCCAACAGCAGCTGCGACTCCAACTGCCCCTGCAGTTCCCCCGGCAATGCCTGCTATCTTCACCCCCTTATAGGTCTTGTCAATGTCATCGGCCACTTTCTGTAGTTCTATAATGTGACTCTGCAGATTTGCACTTCGCTCAGATAGGAGGTTAACATATATACAAAGATCTTTTTTTAGATCGTTGGCTTTTTGTGTGAATGCTCTGGAGAGAGAAATAGAGGAAGACAAGCATAATGGTGAAATAGTGATCTGGATAAATGAGTTGAAATTCTACGGAATTCAAGGGACTTATTTTTGCAATCATCATGCCAACACAAACAAGATCCAAAATAGCCCAAGTGTCAAACTGTGCTGTACATTTAAATAAAGAGTCATAGTTCATTCAAACATTCACTTCTTAGATTCACACTTACTTTGCATCATCATTCCTTGTATCAGGAGATTTGTTGGAGGCTGAAAACAAAGAGAGCCATATTCAATATCATACAGATATTTCAGAAAACCTTAGAAGTAACTATGAATTACAGCTAAAATGTGTGCGAATATTTACACTGGGAAAGTTATGCTTTTTCAGAGAGGGGCTGCACAGCTGCTAAAGCTGATTTTGTAAAATGCAGAAACACATGATACATTCGCACCGGAACAATGAAATACAAGGACTTAAATCCACAAAATAATTAAGGGAAGAACTGAAAGCAGATGAGAGTGATAACACACGAGGAAGCAAAAAAATAGACAGGACACGGGCGGAGACGACATGAACCAAACCATACACTGAGAATGGAAATACATGGCACAGATAGTTCACACCTCTGAGGTTGCTAAAGGTGTCTGAAACAGGGTTTTAAATTACTAGCTAGACCATTGCCTTTAAACACAGGCATTTCCCTTTAAGCTGATAAAAAATGCTGGGCTAGAAAATACGGACTAAAGACCGCAAAAGCAATAAAAATTTTAGAAATCACACATCAGAGGCACATGTAATTAAGGTACTGATGCATGTAAATTTCAGACAAACACCACCTTGTTTGTGCAAGTCTCTGAATCACACATAAGTCCGTAGTTACATCTGATGTCTGAATAAAGATATGTGCAGTTTTGATATTAAATCCTCACAATGTACAATTTATTCAGCTTTAAACATAGTCCATAATATATTGTTATAAAAGCAATGCTGCTCCTAAGATCAAGGAAACTGGGAACAACAGGCCTGATATAACATATAGCAGTGATAGCTTAGTGTTCTGGGCTTTGGATAAATTGTCTGTCCATTTAGTAAATGTACAATATAGTATTTTAATCCATTAAGATAATATTATTACACTTACATTCATTTGAGTAGCAGCATTCCATGTAGTATCCATTATCCTAACAGAGGGAGAAAACCAGACTGTATGTTACAGCTGTACTTCACATACTTGCATTTTGTATTTCTTATAAGAAATAAAACCTGCGTATTATATTACAGGCCTTACATTTTCCAAGAAGGAAATTGTGATTTTTTTTCTTTTAACCAGATCAGTTAAGAAAATGATAATAGACCTCATTGCTATTATTATACAGTTTTACAGTTTTGAGAATTGACTTTACAGAGTCGGCTTATGTGCTTGTGATCCTTTATCTACCTCTGTGTCTTGCTGACACTGAGCCAAATTCTGCTCTGGAATCCCTGAACCACTTCCTAATTGAGAATTCAAAGGCTGTTGAACATCTTGAGGCTGAGTCCACAACACCTAGAAACACATGAAATTGACATGAAGGGGGAAAAAACCCATTGAGGAACATGTTCTGAAGTTTCTCTTATTAAAATGTATTACAAATCTCTCTCTCTCTCTCTCTCTCTCTCTCTCTTAGTTTCTCTCATACAGTTGACCTGTACATCGGGCAGCAAGACGTTGCTAATCATTCCGGTTTTGGGCATAGTCGCCTGCATCTTCCCAGGTGATGTTGAGTTGTTTCAAATCTTCTTTGAAGGTGGTGCACCATGTCTTCTTGGGTCTCCCTCTCTTTCTTCATCCCTTTGGTGGTACCACTTGTATTCATTGGATCTTGGGTATTCGTTCTTCTGGCAGTCAGAAAACATGACCTTCAAGTCTTACTCTTCTTTCCACCACAGTCTCTTGTAGGCTGCGTAGATTGGCTCTTTTCAGGACTTCAGAGTTTGTGATTCTGTCCCTGTAGGTGATCTTGAGTATTTTGTGCAGACACCATTGGTGGAATACATTCAACTTCTAAGTGATCTTGGCAGTCATTTTCCAAGTTTCTCCTGCATAGACTGCTGTTGGCATCTGTCTCAGTATCCCCCTCTTTAGCAATAATGCTGCCCATGTAGGTGACGTTGGTAAAATCTTCAACGGGTTCTTGATTCACAAGAATTTGCATCTCTCTTTGCCCATTGACCTGCATCACCTTGGTTTTCTTGGAGCTGATCCTTAAGGCCCGACTTTGCCATTTCTTCAGCCAATTACAAATATGGAAGGGCTAAAATTATCAGGGCTAGTCACAGTTAAGAATATGCTCTGTGTGTGTGTGTGTGTGTGTGTGTGTGTGTGTGTGTCTAGTTAGTAATGAAAATCTTCACATCTTTGTTCCTTATAACCATGTAAAAATTACAATGTGAGTGGCTTTTATTAAAACACTTGTGAATTCTATGTTGGTCAGGCCTCAAACATGTTTACTGCAGCATTAATTACCTGATTGGGAATACATAATCTACTGTCTATTTCATTGTTAGGCACTTGAATATAGCATGCATTCACCAGACATATACACTATATTGACAAAATATATATTGGACACCTGACCAACACACCCATATGTGCTTGTTGAACATCCCACTTCAGATTTAGTCCACCCTTTTCTGTTACAATAAGCTACACTCTTTTGGGAAGGCCGTCCACTAGATTTGGGGTGTGTCTCTGGGGGTTTGTCCATTCAGCCACAAATGCATAAGTGAGATCAGGCAAGGAGGACTGGTGTACAGTTGGCATTCCTGTTCATCCAAAACAAAAGAATTCAGTGGGGTTGAGGTCAGGGCTTTGTGGCGGTCACTCAAGTTTTTCTACACCAAACATGGCAAACCATGTCTGGGAAGCCATGACCTAATGATTAGAGAAACAGCTTTGGGACCAAGAGGTCACTGGTTCAATTCCCTGGACCAGCAGGAATAGCTGACGTGTCATTGAGCAAGGCACCTAACCCCCAACTGCTCCCCGGGCTGTTCTGGGTATGTTGTATGTCACTCTGGATAAGAGCATCTGCTAAATGCTATTAATGTAATGCATTGCCATGCTGTAACAGGTTTTGGCTTCTTAGGTCTATCCATTACCTTTCTATGTCAGGGTCATGGGGAAGTTGGAGCCAACCCCCAGCTGATTTTGGGCAAGAGGTGGGGCACACCATGGGCAGGTCCCCAATTTATCGCAAGGCTAATGTAAAAAGAAAGACAGCCATTCACACTCACGTTCACACCAATGGACAATTTAGTGGACCAAGTTGACCTCATCTGCATTTCTTTGGACTGTGGGAGAAAACCCACATAGGCACGGAGAGAACATGCAAACTCCACACAGAAAGGCCTCAGTTGGCTGCAAGGTTTGAACCCAGAACCTTCTTGCTATGAGGCTAAGCACTGCTTCACCTTGCCCCCTGCCCCATGTCCAGTGAAGTGAACTCATAATGCTACAACATACAAAGAGATTCTCTACAATTTTGTGATTCTACATGTGTGATTCTACATGAGTCCACATACTTTTGGCAATGTAGAGTACATGAAATCCAACTATGCACCCAATTAATAGGCACTTCCTACTTGGGTGCTGCAAAGTGTAGATTAAAGTGTGAAGACAAGGGTATGCTATAACAAAAATACAGTAGTTTTTAAATGGTATGTTGGCTCATTAAAGGGTTCAATTTGGAACCCTCTCTTACCCCTTTTTGACCAATAAGGACCATTCTGGTTCGCACACTATATTTTCAACTGTTCAGAGCATTTAAACCCAAAATAATTGGATCAGAACCTGAAAAGATGGTTCCCACCTGGAACAAAAATATAGCTAGTTTTTCCAGCATAAACAGTAATTGGTTTGGAGAGGAAGCAAAGTGCAGCAATGGAGAATACAATAGAAAAGGGCACATCTTCAGAAAAAAATGGACCAAAGACAAATATCTGCAATAACAGAACAAAAGCTTGCAGGTAATCAATGTGCTCTGCCATCTTGCTCTTACTGTTTACTTCTGTGGGGCATCATGCAATGTCCCTCCATTCATGATGCATCCTTGATTACAACGGTTCCATTTAAAACTGGTGAAAACGTGGGCCGGTTCACTAGCTGGCATCAAGATTCAACGAATCATGAACAGAACCGGTTCAAGAACCTGTATTCTGTTGGTTGAAAAGGGGTATCTCTGAATGGTAAACCATCTGTTGTGGGGTTCCTCCAAAGAAACAAACCAAAGAATTCTTTAGAGAATTCCTTCGAGATTTAACTTTTGACGAAGATCATACTCTTGGAGTGGGTTTGGGATCCACTGCCTTACAGGAGGTAGAAACAGCCATTAGTTATATCACTCTACTCACTTTATGTGGAGTACATTGCATCTGCAAAGCAGTGGATTCAACCAAAGTTTGACTTGTACTCTGTTCTCTTGGGGATCCGATGATGTCTTGTACATGATTCTTCTTGGGTACCACATATGAAACACAGGAAATGGTATATCCTTAGGAATGACTAAAATTAATATTGCTTTATCAGTTTATATCTATATACATGTGTAAAACATGAAACAACTAGAAATGGATAAAAAATATTGTTGATGTGCCATTGAATAAATGAAAAATGATTAATGATTGCTGTGGTATAAGAGAAACAGAACATTTTTACTGTTATTAAAATAATAATAATAAATAATCTTCACACATCACCATTATTGATTTTTTTTTTCCTATAACAGCATGCCCCACTGTGTTTTTTATTCTTTCTTTGTATAATTGTAAGATATCATTAGGGTTTATAGCTCTTACACCATCTTTTGTGGCACTTTACAAATATGTGTAAATATACTGTAGATATACAGTGTATGTGTGTGTGTGTGTGTGTGTGTGTGTGTGTGTG
>JANZLB010000023.1:8937368-8948930 GCA_026167865.1 Notarius quadriscutis | reverse complement strand
TTTTCTGACTACCCTGCTTGTCCATGCTGGCCCCCGAATTGATCCATTTCCCTTTGCAAAGCCATCAACTTCTCCAACATGGAATATATAATGATATCATCCAGGTAGGCCATGACATAGGCAACATGCAGGCAGAGGATTCTGTCTGTAAGTCACTGGAATGTCACCAGGGCCATGAATAACCCAAATGGAAGGGTGACAACTTGGTGCAAGTCAAACGGGGTGGAACAGTCCATTTTCTCTTGAGATAGAGGAGTCAAGCAGATCTGCCAATATCACTTGGTTAGATCCAGTGTTGAGTAAAAGTGAGTGGGGCCTAACCAATCAAGCAACTCATCAATGCAAGACATTGGATAAATGTCGAATTTAGACACCGCATTGACCTTTCTGTAGTCTAGACAGAAACAGACCAACCTGCTAGTCTTGGGGACAAAGACCTCCGGGCTGCTCCAGTCGCTGTGTGACTCCTCAATTATTCCCATTTCAAGCATGGCCTAGAGTTCGTCCTGAGCCACAGTTTTCTTGTCTTTGAGTCAGCAGTAGGGGTGGCTCCACACCACCACCACCAGTGGGGCTGTCTCAGTGTGGTGTTCCATGAGGTGATTGTGCCAGGAAGGGGCAAGAACCAATCAGAAAACTCAGCTTGCAACTTGGCAACCTCAGCAAGTTGTGATGGTGAGAAGAAATCTCCACAGGGGACAGGGGTGGGTCAAGTGGTTACTTTTGTTCTTACCTTCAGGCCCAGCTCCACCCTCTCCAGAACTGCCAATGCCACAGGGACCCCCTTGTTCCAATGTGTAAGCAGATTGAGGTAGTATATCTGTCCCTGTCTATTCACTTCACCTCATATTCAAAGTCCCCAATTCGCTGTGTGACTTCAAAGTGCCCTTGCCACTTAACAAGTAATTTAATGCTTGATGTAGGTAATAACATGAGCGCTTTATCCACCAGTGTGAATTCCCAAAGGTGTGCACCCCTGTTGTACAGCCAGGCCTGATATTCTTGCATCTGCTACAAATTCTCTTGGGTTAGGTGACAGAGTGTGTGTAGTTTTGCATGCAGGTCAAGAACGTATTGAATGTAAGAAGGTCCCTCTTCCCAAATTCCCTGCAGTATGTCTAGGATGCCACAAGGCTTATGCCCATATAATAATTAAAATGGGGAAAACCCTGTGGAGGTTTGCAGAACCACTCTTACTGCAAATTACAATGGCTCAAGCCATTTATCCCAATTCCATGTGTCTTCACTTACAAACTTCTGAAATAAAGTTTTAAGGGTTTGGTTAAACCATTCAACCAAGCCATCTGTCTGTGGGTGATAAACACTGATGCAGATTGATTTAAGCCCCAATAACTCAGTTTGTGAACGGTGCATGACACAAGCATGGTGCCCTGATCAGTCAGGATTTTTTTCAGGATCCTGACCCAGGAGATAATTTTAAAGCGTCTCTGCAGCATTGCATGCCAAAATGCTACATGGTGGTACTGCTTCTGGGTATTGTGTTGCATAGTCCACCAGAACTAAAAGTGATGCTCTTGTGCAGACTGGTCCAGTGGCCCAACAAGATCTATGTAAATTCTTTTGAAAGGGGTATTGATCAGGGTAAGAGGGTGCAATGGCACCTTTCACGCAGCCGCTGGATTCACCAGCTGGTATTTGCAGCATGCCACAAACTACCTACGGACATCCTCGTGAATCCCTGGCCAATAAAACTGGACCAAGAGACATGCTAGTGTCTTATCCTGCCCTATATGTCCAGCCATAAGGTTATAATGAGCCACATGAAATACAAGTTTCCTATGGCTCTTTGGGACTAACAACTGGGTCATTTTTTCACTGGTTTCTGTGTCCTGCATCACTTGGTAGAACCTATCTTTGATTACAGCAAAGTATGGTCAGAAGAGTGCTGCATTTGGCTGGAGGGTTTGACCATCGACTACTCTCACCTGGTCAAAAGAATGACAGTCTCATCTCATGCTTGCTCTAAAGGAAAATCCTCAAGGGCATTCCCAAAAGAGAAGGGAGGGGCGCTTCCCCCTCTCCGTGTCGCTATGACGTGGGGCTGACATGGACAGCTCTGAGACAACTTCCCCAGACAACAATAAACTGTCAACATGTAGAAGTGCTGATGTTGCTCCAGGTTATGGCTGACGCATTGCAGGATGGCTCACTTTAATTTGGCATAGTCCAGCCTGTTGTCAGCAGTGAGTTGTTGGGCGGCAAGCTGGGTCTCCATTCAGGAGCAGCAGTTTGTGAGTGCTTTGCCACACTCTATCCTCTGAAGAGCACTGTGCAGTTCCTCAAGGGTAAGTTCCCTCCTGGTCTGCATTAGTGTTGCTGGAAACCTGGGGAAGATCTTTGAGGGAATTTGCAACTGTAAAGTATCTCATAAAAATCAGCTACTCTCTTATGAACATCACTGGATTCATACAAGTGTTCCACTTTCAGAAAGAAGGGTATGTCTGATCCTTTTTTTGCAAATTGAAGAATTTCATAGGTGCATATAATACCTAAAATATCAGGAAAAAAATTTCTCTTTTCTCTAACTTTAGCTTGGATGGAACACTTACCATTTATACTGGTCTGTGCCTGAACAGCTGATCTCTCCATCTCCAAGTTGTTTTGTCCTTAGTCACATTGGAATTGTACTGTTGACAAAGTTGTTTTATTTACTGTTAGATTTTGATCTGTCTGTACTGAAGAAATTGACAAGGTGTGATCTAGGAATGTAGACCTCTGCTGCCTAAGAGATTCTACCCCATGGATCAATCTAGGAGCAAACAGTCTGTAGAGGTTTGAAGTCTTGAGATATTTGCAATGGCTTACTCTGACCACATTATTGCTAGCAACTAGTTCCATAAGCAATGTCCGTTAGCCCAGTTCAACAAAAGTCCACTTCGGAAACGTTGTTGAAAATAAAAAGATCTCTGTTTTATTTTTCGGTTTCAGACTTACAAAAATGAATGTGAGCTGGCTAATACACTTGTTCTAATGGCTAAACAAAAAAGTAGGAATAGTAGCAGGTAAGAAAACCATTTGCTTCCACAGCTCTCAAGATAAAACTCAGTTTTGAAAATCAAATTAACGTAGCTGGCGTGAGCCTGTTCTTAAAGAGGCAGTACATCCTTTTACCAATATGTACCAAATCACATCACACATGAATTCTAGTATGGTTTAACTATTAGTGAACTACTAAATGAAATTATTTATCTTTTAAACATATTTTTTTAATCACATTGATGAACACTATGAATTGTACTTTGGCCTCTACAGTAATTGCTATCCTAGAAACAATTAGAACTTATCTGGTGAATGTCTTTGATCTTAAACGTCTTTCTTCTGAGTAAAACTCGGATCACTAACAGTCTCTCATTCTGCTTCTTGAAGTAAGCAGAGTTTGGTTATCGGCCTCTCAAGTTCATTCGTCTTTGTCTTGACTCGAACCTTGCGGACCATTCCATGCTTGTCCTCCATAGTCTTAACAATTCTTCCCATCAGCCATGATCCCCTGGGTGCCAATTCATCGACAATCAAGACTACATCTCCTGGGATGAAGTTCCGTGATGGTTCCATTTCTGTCTTTGCTGGAGTTGAGGCAGATACTCCTTGATCCAGCGCTTCCAGAATAGATCACTCGTGTACTGGACTTGCCTCCATCTTTTACATGCGTAAGTATCATCCTTCTGGAAGAGCCCTGGTGGTAAGTTGGGGTTAGTCTTGAGTAGCAGCAAGTGCTGTGGGGTGAGGGCTTCCAGATCATTAATATCATTGGAAGGCATGGTAATAGGCCTACTATTCAGCATCACCTCACATTCACAGAAGAACGTCTGCAGGCCTTCCTCATCTAAGCTTTGTTCTCTCAGTGTAGCACCCATGATTTTCCTGATGGAGTGAATGATTCTCTCCCACACCCCTCCATGGTGGGATCCGGATGGTGGATTGAATATCCATTTGATGTCACGTTGGAGCAAGCTGTTCTCGATTTGTGAAGTATTCCACTCCTTTATAGCCTTTCTGAGCTCACGATCAGCTCCAAAGTTAGTCCCATTATCAGATCTCATTTCCTTTACTTGACCTCTTCTTGCAATGAAGCGTCGCAGAGCGTAAATAAAGGAGCCTGTTTCCAAAGACGTTGCCATTTCTATGAGGACCGCATGACTTGCAAGGCAGGTAAATATCACACCATACCTTTTTACAGATGATCTTCCACGTTTTATGTTGAATGGCCCAAATAGGTCCACTCCGGTTCTAGTGAATGGTGGTTCGTCCGGCATGACTGTTTCTTGGTAAGTCCGCCATCATTTGTGTGCCTGATGCACCATGTTGTCTTCGACAGATAACGCACTGAGACAACATTCTTCTGATTGAAGAGGGAGTGTCGATAATCCAGTACCTTTGACGTATATGAGACAAGACATGATTACGTCCACTGTGTCCCAGCCGCTCATGTACATCTTGGAGAATCAGATCAGCCACATGATGGCATTTAGGGAGGATCATCAGGTGCTTGGCTTCAGCTGGCATGGATGCTCAACTGAGCCTACCTCCAACGTGAAGAACTCCCTCTTGAAGTTGCAGATTCAGTCTGAAGATACAACTACTCTTCTTGATGATCTTCCTACTCTCTCTGAAGAGTGGAAATTTCCTCCTGGAAGCTCCTTTGCTGATGATATCCAGCTCAGCTCGTCGCAGATCGTCCACAGTCAGGTAAGTCTGTTTAGACTCTTTTTGTAGCTCAACATCTCCATGTTCACCCATTGTTGGTCACTGTACAATCCATTAATCTCCTTTCTCTTCCTTAACAGGTCCACCAGGGCTCCCTTGATTCGAGTGAGCTATGCCACCGCCTTCTTGAGATGCATCCATGAAGAGTAGTATTGGATTAGTTGTTGCATTCCATCACTGCTTTCTTCTACTATTGTAGCATTAATGAATATGCCTTTCTTGACCTCAGGATCTTCCTCCATAAGCTCCTCCAGATCATGCTTCTCTGGCCATTCCTTTTCTGGTTTGCTAAGGAAGACAGGCCCTGCAATCCAGACTTCGTTCTTAATGAAAACGCTCACCCTTTGCCCCCTGGAAGCATAATCAGCTGGATTCAACTGTGTATTGACATAACTCCATTGCTGCACCTTTGATGCTTAAGATTATGGTAATCCTGTTTGTCACAAATGTCTTAAACCTGTTGTTCTCGTTCACTGTACTTGAGCACGGCGGTGCTGTCTGTCCAAAACTTGGAGTCGGACAGTGGCAACTGTAGTTCTTTCTGCAGCATGACATCCACCTTCACAGCTAAGGCAGCTGCCGTCAGCTCCAATCGTGGGATAGTTGTGGGCTTGAGAGGGGCAACCCTTGCCTTTCCCAAGATGAATGAGCAGTGTATTTGGTTGCTGCTGTTCTCCTGGACTAGGTAAGTGACAGTACCATAGCCTGTTTCGCTCGCGTCACAGAAGTGATGCAGCCGAGCCTGCACTGCTTTTCCAAACTCTGGTGGCTTGAAGCACTGATCCACTCAAGTTGGTGAGCTGTTGAAGCTCTTCCATTCACCCAGTCCATTGTTGTGCAAGATGTTCTGGCAGAGCATCATCCCAGCCTGTTCTTAATCTACACAGTTCTTGCAAGATGTTTCTGGTGGGCAGTATAACCGGTGACCACATCCCCAGTGGGTCATAGACTAAACTCATAGTTGACAGGATTCCTCTTCTGGTGAGAGGCTTCTGCTGCATGTTCACGTGGAACTTGAACTGATCTGACCAGATACACCACTGTACTCCCAAAGCTCTCTTGATGGCGAGTGAATCCTGGTCAAGGTCAAGATCTTTGACTTCTGTTGCCTGGTTCTCTTGTGGAATGTTTAACACCTCTCGGTTGTTAGTCATCCATTTTGTCAGTCTAAAGCCTCCTGTTTGACAGATGGCCTTCAAGTCGTGGTGTAGTTTGACTGCTTCTTGTCCAGAGGCAACTGATCTCAGTCGTCAACACAAGTTATTTAAGACTGTATCCACTGCTGCTGCATCAAACGTGTTCCTGTTGTCTTCGGCACACCACCTCAACGCATAGCTAGCGCAGCTTGGTGAGGAGGTGGCTCCAAACAAGTGTACCTCCATTCTGTACTCTTGCAGCTCTTGTGAGACATTGCCATCTAGCCACCACAAAAACCTGAGGTCTGCATCTTCTGGTGGAACTTTCACCTGGTGGAACATTGATTCCACGTCCTCCATGACTGCGACCTGCTCTTGACGGAATCTTGTTAAGACACCAACCAGACTGCTTGTCATGTCCGGCCCCTGCAGTAATTGTTCGTTGAGTGTGGTTCCTTGATTATGAAGCACCACAGTCAAATACCACCCGTATTTTCTGCTTCTTAGGGTGGTAGACGCCGTGATGCGGAATATACCACACTTTTCCATCACTCCGTTTTAGTTCTTGATCTGGGACTTTTACAGCATAGCCCTTGTTTATCATATTCATGAAGCTGACAAAGTCCTCCCTGAATGTCTGATTTCTCAGAAGCTTCTTTTTTATGTTGAGCGCTCGCTGTTTTGTCACTGCTCTGTTGTTGGGCATTTTCACATCCTTGTTTAATGGCAAACCAATAGAGTAGTGGCTGTTGATCAGCTTCACTGATTCTGAGACTCTATCCATAAACAGTTGGTCTTCCTTAGACATTTCCAACTGCCCTCCCTGAGCATTCTCAGGAAAATCATACTTGAATTGCTGAGTCCACAATTCAAGTCGAGCCACTGAGATCCGATTCGTCTGGATTTGCGGGTACCCATTCTTTGTCCAACTCCTGATGTTCTCGCGCAGCAGTCCATTTATTGTCCATCCCAAAGCTGTGCATACTGCATACGGCCCATCCTTAATGCTTCGGATTACCTCTTCTGGCTCCAAAGCCTTTGCCACATCTGTCCCAATCAGAAGACCGATATCTGCGTTGATTGATGGGATTCATATGCCTTGAAGATGTGGCCACCTAGCCACATCATCTTGAGTTGGAATGTTCTCTTTACTTGCAGGGATAGCCCTTTGTGCGAAAACCCCTGTGAGCTCAATAAAGTCGTCACCTTCTAGGTTACTCACTTCTAGGTCTGGTACAGCTTTGCAGGAGACTGTCTTTTGGTCTCCCATAGTGGTGAGTAGGATGTTGACATTTTTTCCTTGCAGGTGAAGGTTGTTCGCCAGCTTGTTCGTGCAGAAGGAGGCGTTACTCCCTGGATCCAGGAATGCATAACAGGTCAGTACCTTGTTGCCTTTCTTTGCCATTACTCCCACAGAAATGATGGCGAGGACACTACCCGTACCCCCAGCCCCAGTCTGCGAGCCTGCGTCCCCAGCATCCACGAATCCACTGACAATGGTTTGCTCTTCCCTTGGAGACTCCTCTTTTGGCTCCTCCTTTGAAGCCTCTTTATTTGGTAAGTCTTTAGGTTTCTGTCTTATGTGTAAGAGCGTAGGGTGTGTTGCTGAACATATTGGACAGCTCTTCTTTTCTTCACAGGCCTTACTTATATGTCCACCTTGAAGACAACTGAAGCAAAGTCCTTTGCTCTTAAGGAACTCGAGCTTTTCCTTGTGCAACATTTTTTGAAGTTTTTTGCACTGTTCCAAAGTATGATCTCCCTGACAGAAGATACAGGGTTTTATGAAGGCCTTGTTCATGTTTGTTCCCTTCTCCTGAACTTTCTTGTTACCAGCACTAGCAGCACCTTTCTCGTCTTTCTGCGCTGTTACTTTAGTGGCTAGTGTTGTGATGTTTTTCTTTCCACTTGACTTTTCTATCTGGCATTTTGTTTGCCCTGAGATTTTGCCAAACACGGGGTGTGATGCCATCTCGGCCTGTATGTTGACAAACGCCACGACATCTTTGAACCTCGTTCTACGATCTTGCTTTTTCTGAATGTCTATGGCGACACTCCTGAATCTCTCTCTCAGCCTGTATGGGAGCTTTGCGATGATCGTGCGCATATTGGCAGCATTTTCCATCTCTTCTAAGTACTCTAGATCTGCCATTGCATTATTACAGCTTGTTAGAAAGAGGGCGTAGAATTCAAGTGCCTTGGTGTCATCTGTTTTAATGGTGGGCCAGTTTAAAGCCTTGTCAAGGTATGCCATGGATATCTTTTTATTTATCACCAAATCGTTCCTTTAGAAGTCTCTTGGCTTCAGGGTAGCCCTGATCTGGGTCCATGTGAAAACAGCTGCACACTAGGTCCTTAGGCTATCCATTTGTGTGCTGTTCTAGGTAGTAAAGCCGGTCTTTGCTATTTTCAGTCTTGCTCTCTACACGGTGTTCAAAGGCTCTCATGAAGAGACGGAATTCTAACGGATCTCCCTTGAAAACAGGAATGTTCGGTGATGGCAATGTAGAGAGCATTTGTTGATTTATTAGGCTTTCAGTGATGTCATTTTGGCGTTGCATGATGGTAACCAGATTATCTGTATTCACAGAATTGTCTAATGAGTTGACAGGAGCTTGTATCGCATCTGCATCTCTTCCACTAGTGTGGCTATGCCGAGTGCTACCACTGGCTACACCACTCTTACTGCGGCTGACATCACGCTTCCTTAGAGTAGACATTAGTACATCCACTCTACTGCCTCTGGTTCTGCCGGACACCTCTGAACCTCCATATTTTCTTAGCACAGCTAATTGTGCATCATTTGCAGCAAGCCCTGCTTGTAGCTCCAACTCTTCCTTTTCAACCTTGAGCTGTAGTTCATGTTCTTCTAAAGTCTGTTTTCTTCTCAATGTAACTGACTTGGCTAACAGAACAGCTCTTTCTAATTCTATCTTTAAGCGTTCGGCACGAGCTGAGGATGTTGCGGAAGTAGTAGAGACAGACTTAGATTTTCTATACTTCTTAGATGTGACTGACACACTATCTTCAGGATGCATCTCATCACTAACCTTGTTAGCCTCTTCTCAGCGTAGCATTGCATCCTGTATCCATGTATTCACTTCTTGCACAAATTCTCTGCGCTCACTATTTCTTGGCACAAACCAATCCCTTTGATCCATGTTCATATTCTCTACGCATTCAATCTGGCAGAATACGTCTTTAACGTGCTCATTTATTTTACTGAATTCCTTTATCAGTGTTTCATATTTGGCAAACAAGTCCTTTTCTATAATTTTCACATTTGCATCATCATCCATTAGAGCATGCATTTCGTTCTTTTTCTCAGTGAGTTGGCCTAGTATGGCTCTTCTCGACCTTATTTTCGTTTGCAGATTATGTTCCAGCGCTTTTCTTGTTGGTTTAACCATTCGTTTTTCCTCAGTTAGGCTTTCCGTGGCTTCTGTTCCTGTCTCCGTCATGATTGCTTTGATAGTCAGTCATTCAGGTTTTTAACGGGGTTCCACTTGCAACAGACACAAAGCAGTGAAGTTGAGACTCGTTGGGATCGTTAGCTAACTATCCACCCGGTACTCACAAGCCACGAACACCGCGCCTGATAGGCTAATTGAGAAAGTCATTCAGGTCCCTCGTTGAATCGTCGTTCACGTTCCACTTTCCACAAACCTCTCCAAAAGGCTTCTTGTCCAATATCAAGCAGGTTTTCTTACTAATGTAGAGGTCTGAAGTCTTGAGATATTTGCAATGGCTTACTCTGACCACATTATTGCTAGCAACTAGTTCCATAAGCAGTGTCCGTTAGCCCAGTTCAACAAAAATCCACTTTGGAAACGTTGTTGAAAATAAAAAAGATCTCCGTTTAATTTTTCGGTTTCAGACTTACAAAAATGAATGTGAGCTGGCTAATACACTTGTTCTAATGGCTAAGCAAAAAGGTAGGAATAGTAGCAGTAGCAGGTAAGAAAACCGTTTGCTTCCACAGCTGTCAAGATAAAACTCAGTTTTGAAAATTAACTTAACGTAGCTGGCGTGAGCCTGTTCTTAAAGAGGCGGTACATCTATATATGTACCAATATGTACATCTATATATGTACCAATATGTACCAAATCACATCACACATGAATTCTAGTATGGTTTAACCATTAATGAACTTCTAAATGAAATTATCTTAACACATTTTTAAATCACATTGACGAACACTATGAATTGTACTTTGGCCTCTACACTGTGAATACATCATGCAACACTGCACGTTAACATATAATGGGGAATATAATTACTTGATCCCCTGCTGATTTTGTAAGTTTGCCCGGTTACAAAGAAATGAGCGGTCAATAATTTTATGGTACTTTTATTTTAGCAGATAGAGACAGAATATTAACAAAAAAGTCCAGGAAAAAAAAACAAAAAAAAAAAAAACACGTGCATTATATAAAGGTTATAAATTCATTTGCATTTGATCAAATAAAATAAGTATTTGATCCCCTACAAACCAGCAAGAATTCTGGCTCCCACAGACCGGTTACTGTATGTACCCATGAGGCACACAGATTAGTCTGTCACTTTAAGAAAGTACTCCTAATTTCTACTCGTTGTATTTATAAAAAGACACCCGTCAACAGAAATCAACCTCTTCCAACCTCTCCACCACCACCATGGGCAAGACCAAAGAACTTTCAAATGACATCAGGGACAAGACTGTAGACCTGCACAAGGCTGGAATGGGCTACAAGACCATCAGCAACAACCTTGGTGAGAAGGAGCCAACTGTTGGTGCAATTATTAGAAAATGGAAGAAATACAAAATGACCAACTGTCCTCGGACTGGAGCTCCATGCAAGATCTCGCCTCATGGTTACCCCTCATGGATGATCATGAGAAGGGTGAGGGATCAGCCCAGAATTACACGGGAGGAGCTTGCTAATGATCTTAAGGCAGCTGGGACCACAGTCACCAAGAAAACCATTGGTCACATACTACACCCGTAATGGACTGAAATCCTGCAGTGCCCGCAAGGTCCCCCTGCTCAAGAAGGCGCATGTACAGGCCCATCTGAAGTTTGCCAGTGAGCACCTAAATGATTCAGAGAAGACTTGGGAGAAGACAATGTGGTCAGATGAGACCAAAATTGAACTCTCTGGCATCAACTCAACTCGTCGTGTTTGGAGGGACAGAAATGCTGAATACAATCCCAAGAACACCATCCCCACCGTCAAGCACAGAGGTGAAAACATTATGCTTTGTGGCTGTTTCTCTGCTAAGGGTACAGGACAACTTCACTGCATTGAGAGGCTGATAGACGAGGCCATACACCGCAAGATCTTGGAAAAGAACCTCCTTCTCTCAATCGGAACACTGAAGACAGGTTGTGGATGGGTGTTCCAGCATGACAATGACCCAAAACATACGGCCAAGGCAACAAAGGAGTGGCTCAAGAAGAAGCACATTAAGATCATGGAGTGGCCTGGCCAGTCTCCAGACCTTAATCCTGTAGAAAATTTGTGGAAGGAGCTGAAACTTTGAGTTGCCAAGCGACAGTCTCAAAACCTTCAGAATTTGGAGAGGATCTGTAAAGAGGAGTGGACCAAAATCCCTCCTGAGATGTGTGCAACCCTGGTGACCAACTACAAGAAACATCAGACTTCTGTGCTTGCCAACAAGGGTTTCTCCACCAAGTACTACGTCATGTTTTGCTTAGGG
>JANZLB010000023.1:8752655-8768092 GCA_026167865.1 Notarius quadriscutis | reverse complement strand
TACCCCGCCTTTCGCCCGTAGTCAGCTGGGATAGGCTCCAGCTTGCCTGCGACCCTGTAGAACAGGATAAAGCGGCAGCGGCTAGAGATAATGAGATGAGATATATCTACATTAATTTTCTACTAATTTTGTGCAAGAGTGTCACACCTGTGCACCTTGACGCATGCATCAGATAGACTCTCAGGCGTGCTCCGGACAGCGTGCGCACGCCGTAAACAACTCACACCTGCCCAGGATTAAGGCACAATCAGCGTGCCTGTATAAAAACTGTGAAAACACACTTCCTTCACGAAGTATTGAGTTGCATTGCTGACACATTACCTTGTTTGGTTTCCTGATCCCCGATTTCCTGTTTCTCATCTTCGATTCTGCCAAGTCTACAATAGTCTGTTTGTGCCTCCCCAGACCTATCACCTGTTTCACGGTTTTGCCCGCTGTTCTGGATTGTTTACCGGTCTTCACTTGTATTAATAAGCACACCTTCTGCACTTGCATCCATCTCCCAACCATCTTGGACAGAATACTTCACACTCCCTGATAAAGAGAATGCACATCCACCTGTCCATATGTCATGTTCAGGAACAAACTAGCGTTAATGGTGCCAAAACCATGACCGTCAAATGGTGCGGCTGGAGTGTCGGACTTGACTCGGACTTGAACACTGGGGACTCGAGATTGGACTCGGACTTGAGGTTTAGTGACTCAACTACAACACTGGCCTGGAAACAGTAAACCAGTCTTGCATTCCTCGCATCTACTCTCCTGCTAAACAAACCAGGTCGACCAGTAACTCAAATGTCATTAAGTATGTAACACATCAGTGCAAGTCCTTGACCTACCAACATTCATTTACTGTAAGAACCATTAGAATCTGGAACACTCATAAACTGAACCTTAGTATGGTTAACTTGAGCTCATTCAAAGCTGTCATGTTGCATTACATTACTATTTTAGATCATTGCAAGCCATTTATGACCCTGAAAACTCTAGAACCTTGAAAATCATTTGCCTCAAGTACAATACGTCACGGAGCCTTACACTGCCTTTAACCTGCTACTATTGGTTTTATAATTTTTTTCTTGGTTACATTACAGGCCTGCAGTAATTGGCCGACCAAGGCTGTTGCGGTTACCCTGCCTTACATTGTTTTCTTATACAAGTTATCTGGTGAAGCTTAAAAAACAAAACACCACGTCTTTTAATCTATATTGTTTCCTAAATACTAGTCCTTCACCACAAAATCTCTCAGGTTAAGCCTAAATCAGACATCTACCTGTGCAGGCAAGCCTACATTTGTGAACCAGAAATAGTTCTTCAGTCTCACACTAGCCTTTTTCTTACTAAGCATTATTACATTTGTGGATACGCAAGAGAACGCAATTTATAAACATCAAAAACATGTTAACATTTTGCGTAAACTGGTCACGAATGTTCATGTTTGGATGGCGATAAGCCAGGTTTACAGTTTTGCTATCGGTGATCTTGGATCATAGGATACATTCTTACAGTGTCTGAATATTTTTGATTAAAATCTCAGTACTGATAGAACAGCTTATACAACAACTCAAGACAGCTGAAACTACAGGACGACTGTGGCTAGGCATGCAACAATTCACCCAGTTCACAATGATTTTTTATTAAATGAATAACATTTTATTACCAACAAAAAGCAACATATTCCTATTCATCAGCTTAAATATTCCATTTCTTAAAGCTAGAAGGCCTTTCGATTTCATAAAGTTGGCGAAATTTAGTTCCTTCTGAAATTTGGTCATTGATGCATGTTTATCTCAAGATATCAGGCCATTCTGTGGCTAGGAAGTTATTTAATTTGAGGGAATCCCCGAGCAAATAACATGCATGAAATCGCTCACTTTGCACGGTCAAGCAGACAGAAGTCATCCATGTGCGTATGCACAAGTTTACCTTGACTGTACACTGACCGTTGCATCATCTTGTTGCTAAACGAACAGCTGATCACACCGAGGTGCTCGCTGACTGCCAATATTTATTACTTTGGTCCTACGTTTCCTTTCCTTCTTAACCTAATGTCTTTTCTTCTCACTTCGTTACTGTAGTCTGTCTTTCACGTTTCATTCACGGCCTCCGTTTTCCTCTCCGGTTTCAAATTTGTATCCCATAATGCCTTGTCCGAACAGGGAAAGCCCACCACGTGATACATGTAGTATCTTGAATTGGGTCATGGTGAAGCAGGAAAAAATAGCAAAGAATTTAGGGCCATGTGGCCCTAAATTCATTAATCTTTCGATTAAAAAAAAAAAAGCCTAATAAAATTGGAAGTCTGATTTGAATTCAGTAGCTTTCAGTCCACTAAACAAAAATTGGGTGTTGGGGAAAATGACCTACACTTAAAATCTGAAAGGCAGTCTAGCTTTAAACTTAAAAGAAAAAAAAAAAAGCCCATACTCATTTCATTTATTTAATAACCAACACTTGCCTACATTTGTAAAGGCTGGAGTATAAAAAAAAAAGCTGATTAACCAAAATATTCCTTTTATTAAAAACGCAAGTGAACAGACAGGCTTTTTCTTAATAAGCTTATAAACATATGTACCACCTCCATTTGCTTCTCTTTAGCTTTCAGCAGTTTGTAAAATGAGAGCTCAGATTTCTTGTTAAATTTATTTGTAGTCACACCAGCTCTTTCCCATTTTAGATCTGGGATTTTATGTGTTTTTGCAACATTAGAGCTGTGTTACTTCCACCTGGGGTGAAGGCACATGCATTCCCACTATTGTGCACCCTCTACTGTCTGAAAATGCAAGGAAAATCCTAACAGTATGCAGCCTGATAAATAAATCACAATTTGTTTATTTCCTCGATCTGAATAGTCAAATTTGTACCACGATTTACCACCACATGATATCATTACATGCTTAACATTAGCAATGGCAAACAAAACATGCTAATGGACAGAAAAATATCTAACACGAACAAGCTCACTTTGGAGAATCTCAATGCACAAGTGCACAGGATACTGTTGTAAGCATTACGTAATTTTCTTTAAACATGGGTCTATCGGAAGAGGATCTTCATTATGCAATGTGGTATGGGGAACATTTTATTGCAGTGTCGGAATTCAGGCAAGATTTTAACAGAGTCTGTGTAAAACCAGCTTTAGAAAGAATACCCAAGTCACAGCAACGACAATTTTTAAAATTAATTTATTATAGTTTGTCATAGAATTCATTATTTTTTTCTGTTCAGGTTAACATGGAGCCATTCATATACAGAACAAAAAAAAAAAAAAAAAAGTCTTTATTAATTCATAAACGTACACTCATCTTTACCCACAGAGGAGGAAGTCATTTTGTCGTCATTTATTAAATGTTTGCACTCTTGTGTAAATACATTAGCTTTTTTTGGTTCGGTTTTTGTTTTCGCTCACTCTGCTGGGAAAGATGTATTGGTGAAGTGGTTGCAACCCTGAATGGGACACAAATGCAGAAAGAATTGAGCATAAAAGGAGATGCCAAGCCACTGAAACACACAATTACACAGTTTTCCCCCATAACCACATCCTCTCAAGTAAAAAAATAAAAAAAAATAAATAAAGGAGACAAAAACATGACAAAACTGCACAGCGCTTAACCTTCTATCAGCTCTGTAGCAGTCCGAAGATACATCCAGGAAAAAAAAGAAAAAAAAAAACCTCACTCACAGGGAGATTTGTCTGGCAACCCAGGTCTGTAGCCTAGATAAAGATTTTTATTAGACATTGAGAGTTTGTATTATACTCCCAGGGTCAGTAGGAGTCACTCACTTTGGGACGATGCAGTGAGAGACGGTGGGACCGATGGCTGAACGAACTCCTCCGAGACGTCTCGTGCCCTCTAGTGGTTACAATCTGGCATCACGTGACCGACTTGAGACGCACTCGGAGGACACGGACAGGTTGAGGCTTAACAGCACACAACAAAACAAACATTCACGACAGAACAGACAGACCCCAGTGCTCCAGTTTGATAAGTACAAGAAAAGGACATTGGTTTGCCAAAGCAAAAAAAGCATTTTCAGAAAAATAAAACCCAAAAGACAAGCTGCCGCAAGTGTAAAAGTCACATGTACTGAACTGGAAAAAAAACAAAACCACAAAGCATTTCCACTGATATCAGATTCATATTTAAACCCGATTGATTTACTGCAAAAAAATAAATAAATAAAAACCGATGCAAGTCAGGGAAATCCACAGAGGCCAAATCATTCATAATTTTTTGTCCTGCTCCAAGGAAAAAATAAAAAAATAATTTCATTCCATGACTAAACTTAATGCCAAGGATTTACAAACCATCTTTCACAGGACCATTTTTGTCAGTTATCCAGAGAAGTTCAACCAAATCAAATTATGTTCTCATCTAGAGAATGATATTTGATCATGGTAACAGGACTGAAAAAAAAAAAAAAAAAAAAAAAAAGATGGCCTCTTTGGACTTTTATACGAAGTGGCTTGATAATATACGTTATACACATTATACACAGTACATGATTAGACCTGCGTCCTCGATTAATGACCTGACTAATGGCAGTTCAGTGGAGATGCGTCAAGTGTGAGGTGAGTCACACAGGTTAACCAAACGCATGTGCGCACGTGTGTGTGTGTATATACACACTACATGTTCAGATCAGGTGATGGTTCGAGATAAGGATGTGCTCTGCAGTGCGTCTCCATCTGTCACTGGGTTCAAAAGCAGTACGGCTTTTGATCCACAACATATCGGACACACTTTTGTTGCATCTTCACCACTGCTGTGTTATAAAAATTATTTGATTGGCTGCTATTTTTTTTTTTTACACCGATTCCAATTGTGGAATGCTTTCACATCCTAAAACCAAAAGAGGAAGAAACAAAACAAACAAAACCCAAGCAGCAAACATACGGACAGGCAGAAATCCCTGATAGATAGGTTAAAATTCACAGGTAAATTAAAAAGTGAAATTATATATAAAATGACAAGTGCATATCAGATACGTTTCAGTAATATCAGTTCAAAATGTCGATTTGACAACAGGAAGAACAGACAGGAACACGTCAAAGATGGATAAACAGTGCTTCAAAACCTTAAAAAAAAAAAGCACAACTGTTGAATGATTAAACAGCTCTCTGCTTCCGCTGCTTTCTCCCTCCATCAATTATTTTCCCTTTTAATTTCCAGAAACAAGAATGGAATAACTTGGATAATTAATGTAAACAGCAGCGAGGATGTGTAGAACAACCAGCTCATAAGTCATTACAGACAACGAATAGCAAACAAAACCCAACAAGACAAGGACGTTCCGTAGAAGAGACAGAAAGAGAGATATTTATATGTAGAGAGAGATCCCTAGTGCAACTCACAGAAGGTGAATTTCTAGAAGGATTAGCAAGAACAGCCACAGGTTTGGGCCGCAGCCAATATCAGTGAGCTATCCCTTGTTCATATCACGCTCAACAAACAAATGAAAGCCTTCTGGGACTCGGTCTTAACTCACAAGCCTGTAGAAGATATCAAGCCGAATAAAATGTGGCACTTTAATGATGTAAAGAGAAATAATCTGCGCCTCTCAGGAACCATGCACTCTAGTGGCCCAAGTAGATCTAATGCTGCTGGCTTTTTGTTTTCCACTGAAAAAAAAAAAAACTTTTACCCGCCCTCTCAGGGTGGATTGGGGGGAAGCAATTTGAGCTCATTTGCCCTCACCCATTATAAAAGATGTCAGATAATTGGATCATTTATAAAAGCCATTCAAATGAATACAAGGTTTTGATTCTTGCCTTTAAGGAGCGTTAAAGAGGCCAACATTCCTTCTCCCGCCTTTTTCTCTCTGTCCGTCTCGCCCGATAGGCACGTTTTCGCCACAGGAACCTTTTCAGGGATACAAGCGCTTTGGGAACATTTACAGATTGGGAAAAAACTTTGGCCACGTTTTCAACACAAGGACCTTTACAGGAACCTGAAGCTTTTCAATTCCCCCCCTTACTAATAATCCTGAGGAGAAATTTAAAGTATTTGAGTCGGGGCCCAGGAACCTTTTCAGCTATTCCATCATTTGGGGAACATTTACTGCAGGAACTTTTATAGATTGGGGGGGGGAATAATTGGCCACATTTAACACCAGAACCTTTACAGGAACTTGAAGCTTTTCAATTTCCCCTTGACTCAATTTCCCTTCAGGGTTCAAGTATTTGACTGATCCTATCCGAGGAACTTTTTCAGCTATTCCATCACTTTGGGAACATTTCCGCTGCAGGAACTTTACAGATTGGAGGGAAAACAAAAACAAACAAAAGCCCACAACTTTGGCCACGTTTTCAACACAGGAACCAAAAGCTTTTCAATTATCCCTTTATTCAATTTCCCCTCAGGGTTACTGAACTGGTTCTGATTCTAGCCCAGGAACCTTTTCAACTATTCTATCACTTTGAGAACATGTTCACTGCAGGAACATGGATAGGAAGTGAGGAAACATTTCTATCCCAGGAACCTTTCCGGTTCATCAGCACTTTGGGAACGTTTTCACCACAGGAATCTTTATAGGAATTTCAAAAACTTTGGCCACATTTTCAACACAAGAACCCTTACAGGAACTTGAAGCTTTTCAATTTCCCCTTTACTCAACTTCCCCTCAGGGTTATTGAACTGGTTCTGATTCTAGTCCAGGAATCTTTTCAGCGAGTCCATCACTTTGGGAACATGTTCACTGCAGAAACATGGACAGCATTTCTATCCCAGGAACCTTTCTGGTTCATCAGCACTTTGGGAACATTTTCACCACAGGAATTTTTAAAGGAATTTCAGAAGCTTCAGCCACATTTTTCACCAGAACTGAAATGTTGGGAACATTTTCACCACAGGAATCTTTTCACAAATACAGGAACTTTGGACTTTTCCACTCAACCAATTTTAGTATGGGGCCCATAGTTCCAGGAACCTTTAATTCTTCTCTAGAGCAATAGTTGGTCAAAAAGTAAGTTTCATAGCATGACCAAGACCTAACAGGTTTTAGCGAAGGAAGGCTTGATACAAAGTGCTACTGTTACCACTCAAATTGACTACTTTCTGATAACAGTATTCCCCTCATACCACAGCAATTTCCCCAATGCGAACAATTTTGTATTTATTCTTCAAGAAAGTCACGACACAATCCATTTACAGATCGATTTGAAGTGGAACGTTTGTGAAAGAGATTAGCTCCTGTCATCACTCAAGATGTCTAAACAGTTTGTTTCGTCCATTTTTGAAGTCAAGACAATAAAATGCAACTTGTGTTCCGAAGGAACTCCAAGCCTTCCAAAGTAAAACCAGTCTTGCGTCAGAAAACTTTGTTGATTACACGTTTACAAGTGTGCTTTTATGGAAGAAGTCTGGTTGTAAAAGTCATGAAAGAAATAACAGGTTAGAACCTTCTTTAAACAAATTCTGACCAATCAGTGGGAAGGTGGTGTGGTTACGACATGCAGTGCATAAAACTGTGGCATCAGACAGACTTCTGGGTACAATACAGAACACCACAACTTCAGGTCTCAACGTCTTTTGCTGTATTTTTGTCAGAAGCTAAATTTGCAGTTTCCCACTCCAAGACCACATTCCAAACAGGAAACATCAAGGCTTTCCTCCCATCCCCTTACTCCTGAACTGAGATTTGTATTTCTGATTTAACCACTGACGACTGGAAGTTTATGTAACGCTGGCCAAGACTTCCTGCAGCGCAGTTCATACTTAGCTTCTCTCTCCACATATTGTATAGCCAGATCAAAACCTGATTTTGTTGAGTGACTAGCGTCCCTGTGTCAACAAGGGTGGATTTTAAATCAATTTTAACTTTAATATATCTATAGGACAGGAAATTGCCCGAGTCCCCAAGTACTGTAGGGCTCCTTGAAAGCTGATCAGTACTTCCATGGAAGTGTTGAATGTCAAAATGCTGGAGGCCATATAAAAGTTTTACCATCTTAGGAAAAGACCTAAATAGGCGGTCATTAGCATTTTCTCAACTTGCACACATATATGGTCAAAACGACAAACCATTTTACCGTCTAGTGAAACCTGCGAATCGAGCAACAAGCTTAATTGGAGTACGTTACTGACGCAAAACCAGGATCCAGGTTTGCTAGCAAGCTAGCTAATGTTATGCTAACCATTCCACTGTGCAATTAATTTTGCTGGCAAGCACAACAAAGATAGTTATGAAACAAATAGCTACTTTTGCTGGCTGTCTAGCTTTAGGATAGCTATTGATTGTGGAATGAAAAGCAATTGCTTTTCTTTTTCCAAGCAAACTAGCTCATTTTATGCCAACTTACTGTGTAATGAAACTTCAAATAGTAAATTTTGCTGCCAAGCTAATGAAGGTTATCTATTATACAAAACGTTTGAAGAACTATTATACGAGTGCCCTTAGCATCCACTAGCAAGCTAGTCAACATTCAGTAAGCCATTATGATGACGTAATCTGATCAATTTTGCGATAGGTTTTAACCCAGGAAGGCAGCAAAAAATTCAGACGTTCTCATGAGGAATCAAGTGAAGGAGGTCCACAGGGGTGGCTTCGTTCTTCGTGAATGAAACGCAGCCCAGAAGCGTAAAAGAATCTTGCACTTTACTGTTCACCAAATGACTCACTTGGCCGACATATCACCAAGTGAGCGCACTTCCAGCTGTGCGCATGCATCTGTAACGCATGTTAGGATCCAGATTTCTGGTTGTAAACACAGCACTGCTGCATTGCAGATGTGACAGGGCACAGCGGAGCTTTGTCCTGAACGCAGCAGCTTAGAGGGCGACGCTATTAAAAGTGCTTCCTCTTAATCCTCATTCTGTTCTGGCTCAACACTCGGAGTAAGTGCACACTTAGGGGAATGAGAAACTGCGTCAGCAACGCGGAGCAAAGATGACAGCCGAACACTGGCATCCAGAGCATCCTAGTCTAGATTTGGGTCAGTTATGGAGAGAACAGGTTTGTAAAAACACCCTAATCTCTCCCTCATCTCTGAGTCACTCGAGCACATTTCACAACATTTACAGATTCAAGTGGAATGAACTTGATCAGACTGCAGATTTCAAACAAATTGTCCCCTCTGTAGGGTTTCGGTGTACACAGTTTAAGTAAAAACTATTCAAAAACAGAGCTTGATTTGAGTCATTTGAACAAAGTGTACATGTATACAAGGCATGACATTTAGCATCAACGTTACTATTGCCGTAGCTAAAATTATTCAAACTTTCTTTACAGGACCCACTTTTGGTAGCTGCCACATTTAACTAGCAAAATGCACCTGCACAGGATACATGAGAAAAGCCATTTGAATTTCAAAGCGTGCATAACCATTTCTTCAACAGATGATCCGGCCCTTTCAGTCAAATTGAAGTTTTCATTCAGGTATGCAAACGTAGCCACATTGTTTTGAACGGTGTTCACATTGCAGGCAGGATGGCATGTCACCATGGAAACAGCCCAGCCTGATGCAGCAGGGCAGAGCTTGGCATGCCCAGTTCAGTGTGATGCCCATCAAACCTTCACACACCGAGGAGGGTACAAACCCTACACATAAGCAACTTGTGTGGGAAAAGAAAGATCCCATGGTCATAAAGCCAAGGTTATGTCTAGTTGTCGGGGAGAGCTCAAAAGCCAGCAAGGAAGAGGAATGCAGGAGGGGAATATACATGTGTATAGGATGCAGCAAGAACGTTTGATGGAAAGGATGCTGTGTAGGACAAGAATCATGGATATTTCGTTAAAAGCAAACAAAAATGCAAAGAAAAAAAAATGCATGTTTTCTTTGCTTCTCTTCCTCCCCTCATTTGGCACTAGAGTGCTTTTGCTGCAGTGTGAGGCTCGACCCCTCTCCCTCTTTCTCTCACACACAGGATGTAGACGCCCCATGTTGAGGACTTTGTGACCTCATTTGAACGCTGGGATTTTGCTGCTCCCCCCTTCCCATCCCCGCTGGTTTACTTCCCTGCTTTTACACTCCCATAATGACACCGCACATTGCAACTTGAGATAAGATACGAGAAATAATTCGGGCGCGTTTAGATAGCTGCGCTCCCATCGATGACTTATACTTGCGAATTTCGCTACCAGCAGCTCAGTTCCATCAAAAGTGACTTCGTTATTTCCTACGAAAACTGCCGTCTCAGAAGTTTTGTTTTTAGTGGAAAAAAAGGTTCCTGTTGAACATGTTGCCATGAAGAATGCCTTCGCAAAGAACATGCATATTTTCCTTATTTTAATTGGGCTCCCAACTTTTCCATCGCCTATGGCACCTGATGTAGAATTCATCACTGGCCTTTTAAATGCATCTATTCCCCATCAAATTTAAAGATCATGCTAATTTGGAGTAAAACTTGTAAAGGTTCCGATCTCATTCCCATTCCAGACTGTCCTGCTTTGTCAGGATTGTGTAATCGCAATACTTTTTTGTAAAAGTTCCCATTAGGTTTCCATAGCCTGACAAACGCTGTAGTAGGCGCGTCAGTATAACCAATAACTTCAATTTCTATGGTCTACATGGCTAAACATTTCATGCCAAATCTGCTTTACGACACAGAGACGAGCTGGGAGAGAAGGCTAGAGAGGGACGAAGGACTATTTTCTTTTCCTCTGTGGCCTACTCTTCAAATGAAATGGTCTCCTGCTGTGCTGAAGCATCCATAATGTATTTGGTTCTACTCAGGCAGGGGAACAGAGACCTACTCTTGCCTTCTCTACTTCTACCAACCCTTTACTCCCTGCTCCATTCCCCTTGTATTCTGCATGCATGACCAACACAGTCACCAATATCTGAGCCACTTTTCTTTCTCCATACTGAACTGAACTCTGAGGGCACTTCATGCCATTGGTCAAGAGTGCAAAAGTACATCACCACACTGGCTTCAGCAATCAGCGCAGAATCTGGACCGAAAGTGCTGCATTAACCAAACCCAATGGTTCACATATTCAGAAAGTGATTCAGACCAAATTTAGAACCCTTTTCCCCTTTCATTCATACAGAAAATGTTCCATTGATTGCCGCACTTGGCCAAGTGCGGATTTTAGGAAGGAGGAGTCAAAATAAATCCGTATGGTTTTCATTTTTCAAAACTGCAAGCAAAAATGAGTGCGTCAAGAACCATGAAGGCCAATCACAAACGTACACATTCTTTTTATCTCTCACACAAAAGGGTCAGCGCATAATAAACATCACAAATGGAGTGATCTGATACAGTCTCTTGATAGACTCTGCATATCCACTGAGCTAACAGAAACCAAAAAAAGAAATAATAATCACTTAATGTTCATCCATTGCCATGGCTGGTCCCACCCTTCTCTGCCAGGGACTGGATGATGGTAATTAACCTTTGGGGTTTGATCCAATAAGTAACAAAAGGGGGGAAAGGATGTAGGCAGAGTTTGGTTCCCTTCCTCCCCTGATAACTTCCAAATGGACCTTATTTTCTTTTATTCTTCAGATGAACTACATCTAAACCCCACCTGTCTCCCCTTTACCCCGCACTCATATTGGGATGCTTGACATAAGGGTTCTCCAGAAGGTAGCGATAGTTATCATAATTGTCCAACATGTACTTCGGGGCATACATGTGCTCTTTAGGGTCCGTGGGAGGGTATTCCTGCACAGAGCCATCAAACCAACCCCCAGTCCGGATCAGCTCACGAATGTAGTTAAGGTCCCGCTTATCCTCATAGTCGCCCCAACGGGGAAAGTCACCATTCTGGGCAGATACGAGTTTGAAGTGGATGCCCTCAGGCGTGAAGCACCAGGAGCAGTGCCATCCGGCAAAGTGGAACGGACTTCCAATTGACCACTGCACCAGGATGTGTCCTGTGTCATTCTCATATTTGCGGAAATTAGGCATGGTATAGTACTCGCGCCGGCGCAAGCGGATGCCATCATTTTCGTAGACCTCCTTCAGCATCCCCACTGTGCATCCTGAAACCACTTCAAGAGAGCCAAGCTGCTTCCAGAAAAAGCCATAGAGTGACTTGCGCATGTGGATGGCAAATGGTTCAGTCCAGCCATCAAACAGCTTGAGGAAAAGAATGCCCTCATGGGCTGGGATCTCATCAGCGTCATTGATGAGGAAAACATCGTCAGGCTGTGCACCCCGCACTCGACCCATGCCGTTCCGTGTAAGGAAAGTGCGCAGATAGTCGTCAGCAATCCAACCATCCTGCCGACCACCTTCAGGAAAGTGGTCCAGAAATACATAAAGGATCTTATGACGCATGTAGTCATAAGTGCCATTGAGCAAGAGTTGCAGGAAGCTCAACGGACGCCTCTCTCCGTACGCCGTGAAGTTGGACTCGCATACAAGAAAGAGATCAACAGCATCAACCAGCTCATGGAAGCGGGCATGGAGCAGATCAAACTCATGGTTAATGTTAATAGCATTAATTACGCGTCGTGGCTTCTCACGAGGGGTCAGTCTCTCTTTAGTTGGCAGGTTTGAGTGGTACACCATTGTAGGCACTCCACAGTAGGGACCATGCCAGCCAGAACGGCATACGCACTTTACAAGACGCTTGCCACGTTTGGGCTTCACTCGGCTGGGACTAGAGTCTTCTGACAGTTTTGATCGAGCATTGGAGTCCTCTGCGATTTGTAAGATGTTCCTATGAAGGACCCCAGCCAGTGTAGGCTTACCTTTGCCAGTCCCAGAATCATCTCTTGCTGGCACTATCTCTGTCCCTTGCCGGAAACACAGAGCGCCAGCTTTGGTGCGGACAAAGTAGGGTGTGCTGTCCTCTTGTAGGGTAAAGTGGCGCTTGTGTAAGTCACCCAG
Source organism: Notarius quadriscutis (assembly GCA_026167865.1). Taxonomy (NCBI): domain Eukaryota; kingdom Metazoa; phylum Chordata; class Actinopteri; order Siluriformes; family Ariidae; genus Notarius; species Notarius quadriscutis. The sequence goes on along the minus strand of JANZLB010000023.1, from coordinate 8,755,310 downwards.
AAACATGATGGGGTCTGGAGTGGATGCATGCTGGGGTTCCTGCTTCTTCACTACCACGCTGGGAGAATTGGATCTCACAACATCCACTCCTTGGTGCACTGCGTTACTAGGGTGCCACATGATCAATTTCATGTCTTCCTTCTGCTCTCGTTCAACAGGCAATTTAAAAAAAAAAAAAAAGGTCAGTTTGAAACATGGCTACAAGTTACACTATATGGCCACCTGATCATCTTACCCATATTTGGGGATTCCCCAAACTCTTGCCACAACGCTGGAAGCACAATTTCTTGGAATGTCTTTAAGCTGTAGAATTGATTTCCCTTCACCATAACTAAGGGAATTAGCTCAATCTAGCATGACAATGCACCCGTGCACAAAGCAAGGTCCATAAACGCACGGTATACCAAAGTTGGTGTTTTAACTTGACTGGCCTACACATAGCCCTGACCTCAACTCTACTGAACATCTTTGGGATAAAGTGGAACAAAACTGCTCCCCAGGTGTTCCCGTCCCATCACCCACTAACGCTTTTGTGGCCAAAACCCTATAGCTACATTTCAAAAAGTCTAGTGGAAGGCTTTGCCAGGAGATTGGAGGCTGCAAAAGCAGCAAAAAAGGCAGTCCAATTCCATATTAATGCCCATGGTTTGGAATGGGATGTTCAAGAAGCACATATGGGTGTGATGGTCAGGTGTCCATTTACACTTTTAGCCATACAGTGTAGATACGCATGTGTTTCACATACATAAAGCCTTCTGGACATCATAGTAAAATACAAAAGCAACCGTTTTCTTTACCTCAGGGTCTGAATCCTCGTGTTGCGGCTCCTCTGGTCTCACCCAAGGCTGTGGTGCTCTGGGTTCTTCAGCCATGTTCAACACTCCTGCACCCAATCCCTTGGTTTCTTCATGTACCTGATGCCTGGTCTCCAAGGTTCTAAGGACTGGTGGGGGTCCCTCTTCTGGAGAGGCACTGGACAGTGGGGTGGCCTTCTCTTTCCAGAAGAATCCAGTCACCATTATAAAAGACTTGATGTTTGGGTAGGGTGCTGTAAGTTCCCGTAGCAGAGACACGTAGTGCAGGGCCTTGTAATAGTGCAGGAAAGAAATTACACACAGCCCCACGGTGCAAAGCAAAAACACTCTGTGGCGTCGCATTTTCATCCTATATAGAAACAGGAAGGGGGGGTTTGAGAAAAAGAGAAAACTTCATTAGAATTATTGGGATTTTAAAGTCATTCCTTTTTTGAGGCTCCAAAACAAGCCTTCCTCACATGCTAAATCAGGTCCACTTATTTAATTCAGATTCGGCTATGCAAAGGAAACCAAGCATTGATAGACCACAGTGTCTGTCTTGTAGTGAAGGTCAGGTTAGTTTAACACAGGATCCCCCCCCCATCATTTAAGGTTCTCACTTGCTCTCAGCCTCTCATTCATCTTTATGTTCTGTATTGATTGCAGTCCACCTTAAGCAGAAAATCCAGACAGAAGCAGAGACACCCAATCTAGCTGAAATAGCATCTGATACACAGGCTGAATGTCAAATTGCTCTGGCCTAGAGCCCATGGCCCTCCATTTTGCAGCTAAATCTAGAGGGGGTCATATTTTTCAGAGCTGGGTCTGCCGCAGGAGAATAAAAAGTGACCGAGCAAGAGACATTCAAGGAAAAAAAAAAATCTGATGAGAATGAAGCTATTGTAGCTCTGATGTGACCCTCGTCAAAGAGACTTCTGGCTCATCGTCAAATGTACAAGCTGTGTGCATGAATAGGGAAAGAGTGAGAGGACAAAAATAACAGAGGGTGTATTCTCCACTTTTTTCTGCAGCCCTGATTTCCTGTTTCTGTTTTAATTCCCTTTCTATTCCCACTTGCCTATTCTTTTCCAGGCCTGCATGCCCTTTTTTCCTTCCGCTTCTCTCCTCAGAGTAACAGCAGGGAAGGTGGTTAAGTGCTTGGAGAGTGTGTGACAGGAAAGAATGAACAAGTGTGACCGTATAAATAAAGGCTTCTGCGTCTAAACATTATGGTTCCTGGGCACTCAAAAAAAAAAAAAGCTGTTGGCATGTTTTTAACAGCTGCAAAAAGTAGAAGGGTTTAAATCATTGCTAGATTATTATAAAACTCACGATAATGGACAAGGGCTGCAATGATGGTCATTTCTAGAGAAATGGTGACTCTGCCTTTTGGAAACTGCTTTGAAAGACTTTAAATACTATGGTTCATACTCTTAGTGAGGTATTCTGAGCTGTGCAAAGAACTTGGCATGATACTTTATTTCATATCAGTTTCAGGATGCATGTGGTTACAAGACACAGCCGAGGACAGAAAAGGCAATTGGGGGTTTGCAAGATCATGGCCTGGCACCAGTTATTTGGATAAGCATCATCTGTGAAAGTGCATTACTACATTATTCCTGCTTCGCCATTTTCTTCTTTGGTGTGGAGGCGTGATTCAGTGAGTTACCTACGGAAGCCGAGAGCGGCCCTCATATCTTTTTTAATTCACCTTAATTCACCTTGTTATCCCGAGAAAACGGCATAATTAACTAGAGATCTCGAGAAAACAAACCGTTATCCCGTGATAACGATATAATTAATCAATTATTTCATGATCTCGAGAAAACAACTGAGATTTCAAGCAGAGCTGCCTGCGCCA
>JANZLB010000023.1:8668686-8678929 GCA_026167865.1 Notarius quadriscutis | reverse complement strand
ACATGCAAACTCCACACAGAAAGGCCCCTGTTGGCCACTGGGCTCGAACCCAGAACTTTCTTGCTGTGAGGCGACAGCGCTAACCACTACACCACCGTGCTACAAGGTATGCTATTTAAGGAAAATAAGCAACACCAAGGTGGTGCTATATCATGTCCTGTAGCGTTTTATTCCTATTATACAACAGCAATTTACCAACTGCAATATTTATTTAAAAAAGGCATGCTTTTTTATTAAAAAATCCATTTAAGGTTTAACAACATTTCATTCCAAAACCATCATAAAAATGGTACCCACTGCCGTCTGGCAAAACAAATGTGACTGGGGAGTCAAAATTCTCGTGGTTACCAGAGGACCAGCCCCCCCACTCTAACCCTAGCTGTATAATAGGCGAGAGGCCGAGGGCTATCGAAGCGGAGATCGGTGCCACCCAGTGCACCTTAAGGGCCTGGTTAGTACTGGGATGAGAGACTGCCTGGGAAGACCAGCTCCTGGCACAGGAGGGATTCTAATTCCTGCTGTAGCAGGTGTAAACAGTCTCAGACTCATATTTGTTTCCTCTGATGGTAATTCAACTGTATTGATCCAACTGAATGTTCCAATTACATTATCCAACTGAATTACCAACTGAACATTGGTAATTGAAAAATGCAGCTGAGAAACAAGAAAGGGCAAAGCCCTCTGCCCTGAAGATTTTCAAGTCCTGCAAAACGTCTCCATGTTTTTAATCCATTTATGTGAGCATCATGAATGAGCTGTTACTATAGAAACAATAACGTATCAGAATCTGTGGTTTGCCTTGCAGCTGCAACTACCGATCGCAGCCGCTGCCCGAGAAAATCCATCAACGCCTTCTGACTAAGCAGAATGGACAATTCAGTGGTGCTATGTACATCACGGAAAACTCTAACTTTTTTTTTTTCTTTTTTCCTTACATCCTTAGTACGTAAACTAATATTTCATCAAAGGGTATCGGATCATATTGGAAGCAAACGTTCCACAAAAATGTTAGAGTCGTGCCAGTTTTGACTTTGAGACAGCAGTTAACACCAACATTATTGGAAGGAATTCTCCAAAGGTTCTCTGATTCTGAAACACTTCAATCGGAATATAACCTGGAACTTGTTGTGTGTGTTTGAGAGCCTGTGAGATTGACTGGTCAGGTTTAAGGTTCAGCTTCGAGCTCCGTCATTTCTGAGGCATTAGACCCCTTGCTGATAGAATTAACGAGGAGTCAGTCTCATTTCACACAGCATGGGAGCGCGCTCTCACGGCTCTCCTTTCACCTCTTCCCATCTTTGCTTTTGCTCTCTTGTTGTTGTTTTTTTCAAAGAAAGAGGTGTGGTTGCGTTACATGCAGCTGTCAGTCTCATAGAACATACCTCAGGGGAAACAGGAAAAGCAGAAAACAAGGTGGGAGAAGCAGAGACTTTGCCAGAGGCCCTGTTAGACATAGATGTCACATCAGAGAGAGAAAGATTGAGTTGTACGTCATATGTTGTGTACCAAAATGGGGTCTCAAGCCTAAACCATGAGCTGGGGCGGCCATTTTGAGCCAAATGATATTGTTCGACAAAGTTCTGGTCCTACTGGGCTACAACCCAAGACCTTCACGTTTTCAGAATTCCGACACACCAAATTCAACCTTTAAAGGCTTTGTCTATTGGATGGCAAGTTGAATGAGGTGAAATGCCCTCAAGGACGAAAAAAATGACATCCCTATCAGGTTTGCATTCCTATCAGCTTGTAAAACGTCAGTGAAATGGTATGGAAGGGAAATGTCACACAAACAAAAGGGATTGTGGATAAGGGGTGTGACCTGCTCTGAAAACTCTCTTTAGTATTTATGTTCTTGTAGCTTGCAGACTTGTCATGTCCAAATTTGGCATCTGGAATATGTCGTTTCTGAGTGCTCTCAGAGACGCTAGCTTTCTCTAGAGAATCTGGAACGTTTTGTTATTAGATTGTTTGACTGACTCTACAACTGGCCAACCATGTTTACATTCCATTCCATCACAGGCATTTAGCAGACGCTCTTATCGAGAGCGACGTACAACATACCTACAGCAGCCTGAGGAGCAGTTGGGGGTCAGGTGCCTTGCTCAAGGGTACTTCAGCCATTCCTGCTGGTCCAGGGAATCAAACCAGCGACCTTTTGGTCCCAAAGCTGCTTATCTCACCATAAGGCCATGGCTTTCCTGGTTTACTCACTTATAACTATTTCAAACAAAGATATCTTGTAACTTTTTAAGATATGATGCATTGAATTTTCACTCGAGTGACTGTATCTTGCCTTGAAAAGCTCACTGCGTTCAAAAGTCTGACAATCAGATTTTCACATATCGTCCTTTTTAAACAAACCAAACTCGGTCCTCTTAAAGTGGACCGAAATATGGGCCAACAGAAAAGGGATTCAAATCTTTTTGCGTTCACACTGCGAGTTAATTTGAAAGAGGACTCGGTTCTCTTTCTGTTCACACTGTAGTTTCTCTGGAGCTCTGAGACCTTTACTGTACCTTTTTGTTTTTTTTCAAGAGTCCCATCGCAATAGCATGCGATCTATCTACGGCAAGCCTAGAGAACTAAAATGCAATCACAAAGGCAAAGCGAAACTGGAGCGCTTTGTGTTCACAATCCACAGGTTCAGCGAAAAGCAACTTGAAGTGAATCGAACCGAGACCGCATCCTGAGGTGATCTCAGTTCGATTCGTTTCAAATGGGCTGGAGTTCATCTGGAGGGATTGTTGACTAATCGGTCTGCGTTCATTTTGAGGGCTGAAAGGAACCGAGTGTGAACACATCTGAAGACTGCAGTCAGATTCAAGATGGCCAATCAGAACCAAGATCTTCAAGATACTGAAGCATGTCCAAAATAGTAGGTCAGAGACGGAGTATCTGAGACTGTGAGTCACCTCAAAGGACACTGTGGACACAATTTATTAAAGGGATCCTCCAGCGGATTTACTCTGAAACTTATGTGAAGTATTTGTAGATTTCAACAGTCAAACATTCATTTCCAGAGACCAAATATTGTTCTAGAAAAATTTATTTTTATTAAAATACCAGACGGGCCTCCCGCGGAAGTGACGTATGCGATGACGTGGCTTGGAGCAACTCGGCTGTTTATATCCTCTGCTTACACCGTGGGTTTGCTAGTTTTACAAATATTTTTACTGAATTTATAGGTTTTTAAATAAGTAAAGTATGCCTCACTGCGCAGCATATAAATGCCAAAATATCTTTTCACCGTTTACCTGGCCGGACTCGTCCGACTATTCGCAAGAAACGGATTCATGCCATCGGAAGACCTCAAAACAATCTGCCTGCGATGCCCTACTTATGCTCCGGACATTTTGAATCATTCTCTTTCGATGAATCGATGGAATTAAAAGCAAGATTAATGGAGGCTTCCAGAATAAAAAGAAAGAAAAGACAATGCCGTGCGAATAATATTTGCCCATCGTTCAAAAGTCCACCGATATGCAGTGTTGAGCGGCAACACAGACGACAACACCACCGGGAGGTTAGTTTCGACTTTGTTCTACCGTGATTCTTTGTAGCATACAGGAACGGATCCAGCCCAAGAATCTGACAGATGTACGTTTGCAGAAATAGTTTCACTAATTTTACCACATCGCGATGAATTTTCACAGGGGTGTACAGCACACCAAGTCCTTTCCGAAGAGGGCAGGCACGGCCCGTTATGACCTCGGCTTGGCCCGGTCTGTTGGTTGAGCATGGCGATAGCCCGTGTAGCCAGCGAGCGGTAAAGTCAACAAACGCCCCATGACCGATGCCAAGTGGTGCACATATATTTCTGAACGTGCATCGGTCTGGATCCATCCTTGGTATATTATCTAAGTCTTACCTGGTGAACTGTAATTGGCATTCCGATGCGGCGAAAACTGGAAGAAAATACGGGTAACAAAGCAAACACCGACGTTAAAGAACAAATACCGACGGAGCGTTAGATTGAGCTTCAGGTACAGTCGACTACACTAGAGATAAGAGAATTACTCAGAACGTTTTGCATGAAAGTCACTCATTTTGAAATTTCCACAGTTTTATTTCATGGTAGTTTCAGTTTCATTTGTGCTCGGCACGTGAATTGACCGTAAAGAGAGATATTGCTGTGCAAACAGATGAACCAGTCATTGTTGAAATCCAGACAGAGACAGTTGTCTTCGAAGACAAGATTATCCAGTGTTCTTTGTTGGGAGATGAAAGCATCTCATTAGATGATTCGTTTGAACTCTCCGAGCAAAACCACGATATAAGCAGAGGATATAAACAGCCGAATTGCTCCAAGCTTCCACCACACCACGTCATCGCATACGCCACTTCTGCAGGAGGCCCGTCTGGTATTTTAATAAAAATTCATTTTTCTATTTTTTTTCCAGAGCACTATTTGGTCTCCGAAAATAAACGTTTGACTGTTGAAATCTACAAATACTTAACATAAGTTTAAGAGTAAATCCGTTGGAGGATCCATTTAAAGATTACTCCTGCCTTTACATAAGAGCACTTGGGTTTAATGGGTAAAAATAATAAAGCACCAGGCATGTCGGAGAGTGGGAACCCCTGCATCAATCCCGACAGAAAGGCAACACTGACTGTGCTGATCCAAGTGGTCTGGTTAAGAGGAAATCAAGCCTTGTTCTGTCCCATCCCATGACTACACCTTTTCTTATCTCTACTCTAGGGCTCTGCACAATTTGAAAGATACACAGTTCCTTGCAGTTACATCTCATCCAACCCACGAAGTGCTTAATAATGAGCTGATGAACTAGATCAGATGTGTTGGGAGTTAGGAGACCTTGAAGCTATGCAAAGCAGTGAGCCTCTGAGACTGGAGTCGAGAAAGCCCACACGAGAAAACCGTCAGCTTTGAGTAGCCTAAAGGCCTGGGCGTGCTTTAAACACTTGATCAAGAATTCCTTTACACGTCAAGTCTGGTTTTATATTTAACATAGAACAGGTTGGAGAAACATCTGTCTTAACTAAGGCTTCGGTCAGGATTCAAATCTGAGACGTTTTTCAGCTGGGGTTCATAGATTTGAAATCGAAGAACTGGCGTCAGTCACACTTACGGTTCTGATATCTCCTTGTGTGTTTGGTTGGTGCGTTGATTGGACAGTGTGTCTACTTTTAGCTTCACATGATAAATATCTTCCTCGTTCATGTTTATGATACGTGCGTTCTCACTCACTGCTGATGATATCTATCAGCGAAGCGAGCTGTAAAATATCAGCAGGGTGGTGTAGTGGTTAGCACGGTCGCCTCACAGCAAGAAGGTTCCGGGTTTGAACCCAGCGGCTGGCGAGGGCCTTTCTGTGTGGAGTTTGCATGTTCTCCCCGTATCTGCATGGGTTTCCTCTGGGTGCTCCATTTTCCCCCACAGGAAATGAGCTGGTACTTTTCTAATCTTTTTTTTTTTTATTATTTGAGTGCTTCCACAGATACAGTTGATGTTGGAAATTTACATACATCCATTATCGTAACCGCTTATCCTGTGCAGGATCGCGGGCAAGCTGGAGCCTATCCCAACTGACTATGGGCAAGAGGCAGGGTACACCTTGGACAAATCACCAGATCATCGCAGGGCTGACACACAGAGCAAACAACCATTGACACTCACATTCACACTCACAGTCAATTTAGATGTCAGCGACCAATGTCTTTGGACTGAGGGGGAAACTGGAGCACCCAGAGGAAACCCATGCAGACACAGGGAGAACATGCAAACTCCACACAGAAAGGCCCCCATTGGCCACTGAACTCAAACCCAGAACCTTCTTGCTGTGAAGCAATAGTGCTAACCACTACACCACCGTGCCACCCCCAGTATAACCATATCCTGCTATATCAGTCAAGAGAGCTGATTTCTATCTATTTATGGAGTTAGTATTGCATAAGCTCAGAAATTAAAAGTTAATGACAGACTATTACAGTTAAAAAAAAAAACCTGTGGTCAGTGGAACATGGCTTTGAAATGAGGTTAAGGTATCTGAAAATGGCTCTCTTGCCTCTTACAGTGAACTCAAGCTTGCTTAATATGCAAGTATTGGCTTATCTTAAATCAGTACGCCTAATTAGTCTGCTCCTGTTTGTGATTTCCGGCCTTTTTATGGCTCTTAGGGTTCATTATAAAGACAAATCTAATCACTAATTTCCTTTAATTACATTAGGTATCAGAATGCCTGTCTGATTCTGCCTGACAGTTTTTTTTTTTTTGAATCCCCTGTTCTCAGAGTCAGGAAGTCTAGAATCTACATTCTGACATAACTGCATGTCCTGTTTTTCCAGCAGTAGATAGACTACTCGGGGGAAAAAAAAAAAAACTCTACTTTTTCAAGACATTAATATGCTAACATTTCGACACACTATTTTTTTCATCTTTCTTTTACTCATACCTGGTAGAGAGGGAAATGCTGAAATGTACCTCACACACATACTGTATGTCCTTTCCATTACGACTAGCACATATGAAGATGAAGACAGTCAGCAACTGATGAAGACAGTCAGCAATTTTAGGCCTGCAGCCATAATTTTGGTGCCACTGTCAAGAAGATGCAAATTGTCACTGAGCACTGTATCGTTTAATGAGGGCTTGCTCGAGTAAGTGTGGTTTGAAAGGTTTATAAAAAAAATTGATGTATAACATAATGACAAATAAACTGAAGTATATCAGGCAACAAGCTTTACATGGATATATAACACGACTTGATTGTGCCATGTGGGCCGAGCTAAAGTTTCTTCAAAGTTTATTTTTTTAAAATATGTGCTACAGTTTAAGAGAGGAAATATAGTTGCAGTTTATCTGAAAATCTGACAAAAATAATTTGTGGGCAAAATTGTGTGTGCGTATATATAAAATTGTTTATTGTGTTATAGTATTGAAAATGTTTAATTGACACAAATTTGTGGGTACCAAGTAATGATTTAATAACCCTTTTGCTTATTTCAAATGAAATGCTAAATTGCTACATTATTAATTAAATCTGTTTGTGAAATCTGTTTCCCACTGCCAGTAAAACTGTTACTCTATGAAGCAAATGATTGATACAACTATACACAATAGTGGCAGAGCAGCATAAAAAGAACAAAATATGTAAAATGGATAATGCAGAGAAAAATATCCTTTTTTGTAGTGGGGAAAAACCTACTAAAAAAACCACAAGAAAACCATAAGAGCACAAACAAAGACTCTGCACCTTCTCTGAGCAGAGGTTTCATTGAAATATTGGGGAGTCTGACAAGTGCAATGTTGTGTACAAGTCAAGTGAATGAGATGTCAGATCAATTAGTCAACAGTAACAGTGTCATATGATGTGGATTATGACACATGCAGGTAGAGAAAAGCCTAACTATACATTGATGAGCCATAATATTAAAACTATCAACAAGTGAAAGGAATAACATTGATTATCTCATTACAGTGGTACCTGTCAAGGGGTGGGATAAATTAGGCATCAAGTGAACAATCAGTGCTTGAAGTTAATGTGTTGAAAGCAGGAAAAATGGGCAAACTTAAAGATCTGATTGTAGGCATATCAGGTGAAAATTCAAATTCAATCCAAATTGCTTGAAACTGTTCTCATTGAATTAAGAATTGAATGCTAAACAACATACTTTTTACAGAATTAAAATGTTTACCTATTCTTGAGATATTACAATTCAAAGATTGAAAAAACGGGTTAATTTTTAGAAAACTGACCTAATATTATGTATTAGGATAACATGGTCCAAAATGGGCCTAATTAACGAATGAGATCAAATGTTTTTTCTTAATACCGTGTTTATTTTTCAAGATATTTACATGGAAATTGGCAGGCACATAGATGGTTGTATACTGAGAACAACATTTGAAAAATTAGGAAAAACCAAGTATGCATGTTAGTATTTAATTAGTATTAATTATGCTAATTAGACAAACAGTTAAATCAGTACACTCTCTTCTTCAAAGTTTCACCAGATGGCTTTATTTGTGCAATATAAAGCTGATCTTAACTCAGATTTATACATCACAAAGAAGGAGAAATCAATATTAATTATAAAATATGCATAAATAATCATTGAATATCATTCACATCAACCATTCTCTATCAAAATAAAATAATAAAAGAATATTTCTAATACCCTCTTTATGCTCTGTAGGCCTTTGTATTTCTAAGTAGGGCCTACTAGTGTTTATATGAAATAATATAAATTGTTATTTCAATTAACATTCACAGCTTTCAAGGCTAAACTCAGGGGGATAAAAATAAATAAATAAATAGATAAATAAACTGTGTGAGCCACAGCCAATAAACAGTTCCAATTAATTGAATTGAAATTGACACTCACATTTCTGACTTCTATTTTTTTTAATATCATTCTGACCACTAAGATCGCCATAGTTTTCATCAAAACAACTATAGTTATATTCCAAAATAGTTATTTATTTACATGAATCAGTTTGATTTCAAAAATAAGTAGGTAAAGCTATGAAAACTCATTTCAAAGTCTCCTGTAAAGCATAACATCAAAACTAGCAGACAGAAATTTTTGCTGAATACTTCATCAGAAACAGTGAGAACTAGAGAACATCCCTATAAAAGTTATCTGATTAATATTCATGAGTAATCCAGTCAGAAACCAATCAGAAGAGAGAGAGAGCCTAACCACTTTCCCATGACTCAAAAGACACCAGCAGTTTCCCGACGTCACACGAGCAGAGAGTGTCCTCTGTTGTACAAATTTCAACCTGCCGTTACTTCCAAAGTACCGAACAGATCTTAATGAGAAATTTCTTTGGAAAGCAGAAATTATAAGCTTTTTAGTGATAGTATTCACAATAGAAAATATTCAAGAGTTAAGCAATGACAGATTTGGAAACTTAGATGGGCGTCTGCATGCAGAATTTTCACTATTTTGACTATTAAATTCCAGTCATACTCTATGTTCCCAAAACATTTGTTACAGTGGTAGAAATGACAATCCACCATTATGGAAGGTTTATACATTTTTATTATCACTTGAATTAAATGGGTTTAATCCAATTGACAGCTTTTACCTAATGAAAAAAAAAAAAGATTTCTGGTTTTTGAGAGAAAAATTCTAATAAAAGCTGCTAAAAAAAAAAAAAAAACAAATATTATGATACTCATTTAAATAATAAGCCTAATATTTGATTGGTTGGATAATGTTTATGGAATAACTGTAATAAATGGGTCTGTGTAATTTATTTTAAAGTTAATGGGCTTCCAGGCTGCAAAAATTTGTAGAAGCCTTGATTTAAGCAAATAAGGGTGTTCACTGAACTAGTGAATCTCAAATGATTAGAATATTGTGAAAAAGTTCACTTTTTTGTAATTTACTTCAAAAAGGTAAACTTTCATATATCCTATATTTGTTACACATTAAGTGAAATATTTCAGGCCTTTTTTTTTGTTTTAATTTTGATGATGATGGCTTATGCAGCATGGTGGTATAGTGGTTAGCACTGTCACCTCACAGCAAGAAGGTCCTGGGTTCGAGCCCAGTGCCCGACGGGGGCCTTTCTGTGTGGAGTTTGCATGTTCTCCCAGTGTTGGCATGGGTTTCCTCCAAGTGCTCTGGTTTCCCCCACAGTCCAAAAGACATGCAGGTAAGGCTAATTGGTGGCTCTAAATTGACCGTGAGTGTGAATGGTCGCTTATCTCTATGTGTCAGCCCTCCAGTGATCTGATGACTTGTCCAGGGTGTACCCCACCTCTTGCCCGTAGTCAGCTGGGATAGGCTCCAGCTTGCCCACAACCCTGCACAGGATAAGTGGTTACAGATATCGGATGGATGGATGTTTATGGTTTATAGCTCATGAAAATCAGAAATCCAGTATCTCAAATGATTAGAATATTTCCTAAGATCAATTAAAAAAGGATTTACAAAACAGAAATGTCCAACTTCTTAAAAGTATGTTCACTGATACATTCAATATTTAGTTGGGGCTTCTTTACCATGAATTACTGCATCAGTGCAGCATGACATGGAGGCAATCAGCACTGCTGAGGTGTTATTGAAGTCCAGGTTGCTTTGAAAGCTGCTTTCAGCTTGTCTTTATTTTTGGGTCAGGTCTGTTTCTCATCTTCTTCTTGACAATACCCGATAAATTCTGTATGGGGTTCAGGTCAGGCGCATTGGCTGGTCAATCAAGCACAGTAATATCATGGTCAGCAAACCATTTGGTAGTAGTTTTGGCACTGTGGGCAGGTGCTAAGTCCTG
>JANZLB010000023.1:6800836-6811854 GCA_026167865.1 Notarius quadriscutis | reverse complement strand
CAGCTGGGATAGGCTCCAGCTTGCCTGCGACCCTGTAGGACAGGATAAAGCGGCGAGAGATAATGAGATGAGATGAGACCAACTGAGCACATTCAGGCCGTACGTTTGACACAGATCACGCACACGCTCTTCTTTGGCATTTCGCCGGACCCAAGATAGCACTTGTGAAGTGGCGCACTTGAACGCGTGCATCTGGTCAATCGCTGACCGCAAATAGCACAGGAATGCTGCGTACCAACATGTCGTACACCTCTGAGAAAGACGGAGATGGTTTTCATTCTTGCCAGCAGATTCCTCAAGCAGTATGGCGTGATGCAATCGAGTGAAAGAACAGAGGCATGAACAGAAACACAGGCCTCGCTTTGCTTTTCTTACCCCAACGCTCTTGATGTATAATACACGATTGAGCCGATTAAAATCGACTACGCGTATTACAGATCAAGAGTAAAGATCATTTGTTTGATGTGGTGGACTGGACATCTATTTGTCTGGTGAAATGCCAAAGGAGATGTAGAATTGAACTGGGTCAATTGAATGAATAAGAGAGAAAAAAAAAAAATCCTGTTTACGAATCTTTTTATTATTTCCCTCTCATTTTCCCAACTACAACTCCTCTCACCCTGTCAATAGGAAAGAAATAAGTTAGTTTTCCATTCACATCCAACGAAAAAAAAAAAAAAAATGAACAACGAAACCGAACTCGGAAACGGAAAATAAGCAGGGGAGAAAAGAACAAAACAAAAAGGACTACGAAGAGGAAAAAACAAGGAAGGGGTTTAATTAGACAAACAGGAAGTTAAAAAAAATAAGCATGGGGTAAAATAAGTGTCTGGAACAGTATGTACCTGTGTGCTCATATTTGTGTCTTAGGAGGGAACTGCTCTTCTGGAATGTTTTGTCGCAAAGGTCACACGCGTACATACCACTTTCTGTTTTCTTAATCTTCTTCCGGGACAGACAGGCGTCTGAGTCTGTCATGTCATCCAGGCCGGAGAGATAGTCTGGCGTGCCGTCAAGCAACTCCCCCTGAAAATATAGAAATATCTACAAATTAGCAGGTTTTAATTCGATCCCGTCCGTCCTGACAATACAGCCCTGACTTTCTGCGTCGATTTAAATATCAAACAAACCCAAAAAACCCCACTTTTATATTTATATTACGTCCTTGTATGATTTTTTTTTTTTATATTAATGAAACTGAAAAAATCTCAGTCGCGGATTCATTACACAGCCTACATTTGCTCTGGAGCCCATCTTCTAAATTAAACATTAAAATGTTTGTGACTGGAAAATGCATAAAAAGGCCGGATATTACAAATGAGCTCTCTCTTTCTCTCTTTCTCGTTCTCCGCATACGCTTAATATCACCTTTCTCCATATATTTGCATTCAAATTTGGTTTAATTTTATACATGAAAGAATGTTAATGCTATATTTATCTGCTCTTTCTTTACAGAGAAGATTACCCCGATAGGCTAAAACTTCAATTAATGAGGGGGGGAAAAAAAGTATTATTGCATTAGAGGGTCATAATAATAAGAGAAAGCCTTGGTAGGGCATATTGCTATTGCTACAGTCTTCTAATTTCCAAGCGGTAATGATTAAATCAAGAGGTGCACTAAATGACCAAAATTGTGTAGCGCCGTTGCCCTCATTAAGAGTACTTGCTCCGGTCTGACAATGATTCTCAGACGTGGCTATGCCGGGCTTTTTAAGAGAGCCGTGCTATCATTCCGCAATCAATTTGAGCTAAATGCCTGTAGCTGTATTTTTAAAATCTAATTTAATAACTTAGAATAGGAAACATTATTAATACTTTTTTATCAGAACGGTTCCCTCTATGTTAAACAGCCTTCAGCGCTGTGCTGTAATGAACACGGCGAGCGTGCATTATTAATCCACATGTTCAAACTCATTTTGGCTTTTCTCTCTTTAGAGATACAAAAGAAAAGAGAGAACGGGGGAAACAGAGATACAGAAAGATGGCGACGAGATTGCTTGTGAAGTGAACACAAAGCCGAGAATCTTAACGGGTCATTGTAAGTCATTAGCTCTCACTTTCGTGCCCGTTACTTGAGTTCTCGCACCTGAGCGGAGCAACGCGGGGGTGGATGACGAGAAGAGGTTCACACACACACACAGAGTACATCCACATCATGACAAAAATGTGCATGCACACACACACAACAGGCACAGATGCAGCTTGACACAGCGAGGAGTGCTTGGAGCATCTGGCACGGCGACGCTTCCTGCCCTCATCCACTCAGACGCTAGACACTGGAGTCTGGGAACACAAGCCCTCCCTCATCGTGAATGCTAAAACTGCCATACAGTGCTAATGCTAATGATGCATGCTACAGCAGCTAGCAGTGCTACAGGCCACTGCGCAGCTGTTTGTCTATTCTATCTCACTCTCTTGCCTCTCCAACATTTATCGCTCACTGTGCTCTTCCGCCGCTGAAGGCGGCGGCAGGTGAGCTCTTCTCTCTCTCTCTCACTCTAAGTACCTTTTAATTAGCAGCAGAAAAGATCCAGAGCGCACTACAGACACGCAGGCACTGAGCAGGAGGGGGAAAAAAAGAGATACAGGAACTCGAGGATTGTTTACCTGGAACCCTGGCTTCCGCTGGTACTTTCTCCGCTGCTGCATCTCAGCGAAGCTGGCAGCTCCTGCTGCATAGGTGTAGGCCATGTGCGGCAGGAAGCCCATCTGGTCAATCGTGGGGTAGGGCCGGAGACCTGGGAGACTGGCTTGAACCGGGGGCATGAATGTGGCTGGAGGGAACGCGCTTTGAGGGGGTAAGGAAGTGTACAGAGGTTTGCCAGAGAAAGGGTTAATGCCAAACATGGGGCTAGTGCTTTTCTCCAGGTTACCATTGGGGCTCCCGAACTCTTTCTTGGACAGGTATGCAAGATTGAGTGGCTCCTCCAGGTGTTCCCGGGGTGACATAATGGGGTTGTGGTCTAAGGGGACGCTGCTGGGCTTGGGCCGGCTCTTGACAGACAGCACGTGTTTGGGTTCTTTCATGAGCTTTGGTAGCGAGAGGTCCAGTGGCTCTGCCTGCAGGTCCTCGGACGTGAAGCTGTTGGGCGTGTAAGAGCTGCTGTGGGAGTTCTTGGAGGAGGCAGAGGACAGGTTCAGAGGAGATGGCGTGTTGCTCCTGGAGTGGTCCAGCTTCTCACCAAGTTGCCTGGGCCCAGGGAAGTGGGGTGTTTTAGAAAGTCTGAGGGGGATGTCACAGTTGTTGATGTTGTTATGTAGCTCGGGGGTGGCGGGCGATGTCATTCGGTCCATAGATTTGACCAAAGATAGAGGGGAACGAGCATTCATGGAGTCCTTATTGGGCATGTGGTTCATAGCAGACAAACCGATCTCCATATTATTCCTATCTAAAGGAGGTGTCCTGGAATTGGCATACTGGTATACCTTTCTCTGCTCGAACCACTCTTTCACAAATTCCTGAGGCAGGCCGACTGCTATCGAGATCTTCAGTAGTTCCTCTGAGTTGGGCTCCATGTTCATGGCAAAGTATGCTTTGAGCACTGACATGTGGTCCTTGTAAGGGTTGATGGGGCTAGTAATGCCCTTCTCGGAGATGACCGGGGAGAACAAATGGGCTTGCTTCTCTGAGAACATGCCCTGTTTGTTCGGTGTGATGTTTTCATTGGGCTGCAGTACAGCTTTTATTTCTTCGTTCATCTTACACAGGTACCTCTCGTGCTGATGCAAAGGAATGGGACCTGGGAAAGTTTCTTTGCAATACTGGCAAGAAAAGGGTGTAAACATTAAGTTGCTCTCGTGCATCTTATCCTCTGTACCTAAATCTATCATATGATTCGACTTCTCCTTCTTGATATTGCTAATTTGTCTCTTAGAGTCCGTAGTCAAGCTCTGGAGGCAAGCTTTGGCTTCATTGACCTTCTCAAGTGTGTAGTCAATGATGTTCTTGGTTGCGCCATTGTGGCTGATGACTGGAAGACCTGTCTGGGGGCCCCCAGGTGATCCCAGCCCTGGTTTCTTCTCCTCAATTTGGGAGCCCAGCTCCTTCATGTAGGCCTTCAGCTTGGAAAGTTCCTCTGGCTTGCAGTCCATCTTCTGCCGGCAGACTGTGTTGTCTACAATCTGAAGCACCTTCTGCACCTCACTCAGGTTGTTGCCTAAGGACGGGTACCCCAGCATTTGTCCTTCCATGCCAATCCCTAAGTGCTGGAGGGGACTCTGGGAGTTGGGGGCGCTTAGTGGGCTCCCTCCACTCAGTCCACCATTCAGGAAGGGGCCTGGTGTACCATAGCCATGTGACGCCATCATCAGCTTATAGTCGTTGATGTCCAGTGGTTCCGATTTAATGTTGATGTGATTGGACTGCTCGTGGAGGCCGAGAGGCTTGCCATTTTCCAGCTTATGTCTTAGCTGGCTGATGGCAGTGTTGGTTGGAGAGGAAGAGGCAGAGGTTGGAGAGGAGCCGGGCTTCATGTTGTTCCTCATCCTGCCATTAACTGTGATCAGGCCAATGCACTTCTTACTACTGATGTGAGAACTGTAGGACCCAGAGTGAGAGAAGCGCTTCTTGCAGTTTGGGCATTCGTACGGTTTTTCCCCTGAAAGGCAGAGAGAAAACACATTAGAAGCCCGCATTTATATATTGTGGTTCTATTTCAAAAGTGCTGCGTTGCATATAAATAATGCATACTTCCTCGAACAAAATCTAATAACAATCAATACTGGGCTAAAAAGAAAATCAAATATAACTGCTTTATATAATGATTAACAAAGTAAAGCATCTGGCATTCTGATTAAACTGTTCCCTTTCAAGTGAGATGGGCCAAAGCCAACAAAACAACAGAATTCATCCTTTGTAAGTTAGCAGAGGGGGAAAAAAACAACAACAGAGATTGATTTTTGTACATCTTCTGAAGTACAGAACAATCTTAACTGGAGGTAATGAATATTCAAAGAGAGCGCATGGGCCCATTGCTACCCACCACTGTGGATTCGCAGGTGCTCCTTCAGATGGTGCTTGTATTTGAAGGCCTTGCCACATTCTGTGCATTTGAACTTGCGGTTGCCAGCTCCCTGGTTCAGCAGTTGGTGCTGAGGAAGAGAGGGTATTTACATGAGCTCCTCACAAACAGAACAGAGGAAGAGTTTGGTACATAACCACAATCAGCGCGTCGCACAACATGCCAAATGGCTCACGTTGTAATGCAGCATCTTGCTTTTCTTGCAGCTTCACTGAGCCAGCACGAGTGTGGCCATGATAATAGAGAACTACATACCTTTTAATTTCCTGACTCGCGTGCCAGCGAGGCACGGCTTTAGAATCTGGCAGCGCCGAGAAATAAATAAAAGGCTCCTTTTTTAAAAAGAGTTTTTCCCTCATTAGAGAAGGCAATCTATTCCACTTTAATTAATTTGGGATAATCACTCGGACGAGATCCTGCATATTTAACGAAGCCTTCCCTCAATGTACCTGAAAATAAAGTTAATTATTCAAAAAAGGTGGGCTTGGGTAAGCGTTACAGATTGATAATTGGAAGTGAATTTCCAGGATGTTTAAACTCTTTAATAACACGTGAGTACAGCACATAGGTCGTTCCGTTGAAAAGAAAAGATAAAACACCGGCACTGCACCGATTTGCAATTCAAAGCGGGGCCCCGTGGAAGAAAAAAAAAAAAAATCTAAATATAATAGTGATAACAACAACAATACGGCGTGTAAGTGTGGGGAAGCAGTGGCTCACCAGGCGTGCACAATTAATTCTGAGTGGGAGGTGAATATGTTAAATGGCTGGGAGAACACAAAGGGTATGCAAGCGGTGGCGAGAGGAGCCGCCCATGATCTGCTCTGACAACTGGGCTCGCATTCCGGCAGGAGACAGATGGCGTAAAGGCAGGACACAGGGAGGATTGTTCAAACAGCAGCAACCTTCCGAGATCAAGCGGGGAGCCAAGCGGCTCTGCGCCAGGGAGGGACCCCACTACTCGCTCGTATGTTGCTGAGTTGCATAAACAAACAGCAACAGCTGCTTTACCCCCCGAACACCACCACGACCAACCACCGCCGCCGCCGCCGCAACCCCCAATTCTTTCTCCTCTTATGAGCACCCCATGAGGATGGAGGTAGTGTTTAGCCGTGCCACCATTAACATGATCCTTTTGCTTTAATTGTGAATGGCAGTGCAGAACGACGGGGCTTTTTCAGCCCCATGTGACGTGTTAGCCATGTTGTGGGTGGAGGACCTGATTGAGTATTTGCATACGATTGGCTGACAGTGAGTAACTCCCCACGCTGTATGATTTGGCAAGGCTGCTTCGCATTCTTACTGTAAATTAGTGAAGAAAATTGGGGAAAACCCTCGTAACGCTCTGACTCATGTGGCTCGTCTTGTTCTCGAGTTAGTCATGAAGTGTGTATTTGTTTGTGATTAATTTAGAAATGCGAGGTGGCAGGACTGAAGGGGGGGAGGAGGAGGAGTGTCCGTAAAATGACTAAACAGGAAACTGGAGGGTGTAGAAACCCTGAAAAGCAGCAGCCGTCAATCGAGCCAGCGCGTTTTGGACTGCACTGATTTCAACACCATCATATTTGAGCATAATGATAAAAAATGAAGTGGTACCAGGGGGACTGTTTAGCAGGAAAGTCTTTCTATGTGAAGGAAGTACGCAAACAAAAAAAACAATAAATAGGAAGTAATTTGTGGATTAGCAGGGTACACGAGGAGAATGGGCCATCTGCTCGTGTTTTGAGCAGACTGGGGAAGGCAGGTGAGCAATCTGCCAGTCCACAATGTATTAAATCACTCCGTTAGAGTTGGAACATTATCTCACGCAGATGAAAGACAACTGAAACGTGCCGCATGAGCCGAATAGCAAACTATTTAATGGAGGGTTTTGATGTGCCGCTTCATCTGGGGATCATTTGCTGCGGTTCCGCGACTGAACCAGGAGAACGACTCGCTTGTACACGGAACGACCGAATGAATCATTTTACCTTCCATTGAAGCTGTTTGTATTTAAAAAAAAAAAAACGTATCTAATTGGCCGACGCGCTGACTTTTAAAGAACATTAACAAAAAAAATGAGAGTAAATTTAAAACGCAGATGAAATTTCTAAATTGGAAATTAAAACAATCATTCGATCGTGAACATAAGACTGCAGATTCATATGAGCAGGCCATCAAAAAGCCATTTAGGCCTCTATTAAGGCTATTACCAGTAAAAGATCTGCATCTTCAAAATGCCATGAAAAATTAATAACGATCGCCAATCAAAATGATCTCTTTTCTTCATGGGAATACAGTACATTAGAAATAATGTATAAAGTCAGGGGCTGTATATATGTGTGGCAGGGAGTGAGAGAGAGAGTTAATGAAAGGCTGGCAAATTGAGAGGGCGCAAGATAGAAGAGCGGAGCTGGCAGCGGAAAGAGGGAGAGAGAGTGGATGAGAGAGCGAGCACATGAGTGAAATACAGTAAGGGAGGGAGGGAGGGAGGGAGGGCAGGGCATGTGACGCTCACCTGATCTCGTCCAGGCTTGTGCGTGGCCATATGTCTCTCCAGCTGAGTGCGGTAAGCAAAGGAGTAGTTGCAAAGAGGGCAGGCGAAGTTCTCTTCGTTCTTCTCGTGCCGGTACTTGATGTGCTCCTTCAGGGATGTCAAGCGCTTGTAACCGCGGTCGCAGTAGGGGCAGGTCAACAGTTGGGCGAAAGCATCTGGAGTTCCAGGTGGCAAGTCTGCGGCGGAGAGAAGGAACAAGACAGAGAAAGAGACTGAGTGAACGAGGGAGGAAGGATGGGAAGGGGCAGTGGGCCAAAAGGTCAGCAAATCAATGGCAGCTAATTGGCGCTATGCCCAGACTGGTATGGGAGGTATCTCTACAATCTGCTATACTGAGTGCCATCGTCAGGCCTGGCACTGGTAACCTTACACACACTCGCTCACCCACACACACTAATACGTACACGCGAATGCATGAGCGCATTCACTTGAATGCACACAGTTTGCTCAGCACTGTACGTAGATTCAAAACGACGGAAAGAATATATAAATACAAGGCGTTTCAAAAAAGCGTGAGATGTAAATATCCCAGAAACTCCATAGTCTCGGCAAATGAAACTGAACACGCTTAATGTTGAGCGAGACAAGATTTATTCCTCAACGTTTGAATGAGAAATTCAAAGGTATGTGGATTCCCTGAACGAATTCAGAAATTTTCAATATGCGTGCCGAACCCTTACCCTAACCCTAACCCTAACCCTAACCCAGCCTTCCTCTTTGAGCTTTTTGTGCATTGCAGTTGGTGGATTTTCAGAGAATTCTCTCATAAACGCACGATACGCAGTCTTGTTCAAGCGTGCTCGAACACACAAAACGCCTTTTCTTTTCCAGTGAATGGCATTTATATACCTAAAAAGAAAAAAAAAAAAAAGCATAAAATTTTGACCTGTTTCCACACATGGTGTTAAAATTTGAGGTCAATTGAACGAGAGTTGGCAAAGTTGTTCGATTGCGAAATGATATTGATTTTTTTTAACACCTTGTATCACAAAAAAAACTCTAATCATAAAATTCTTATTAAATCACTAATACTGCTAATATTACTACGAATACGAATATATTACACGAATACTACATTACTAATCTACTAAATCATGACTAATAAAACAGCTACTACTACTACTACTACTATTAATAATAATAATAATAATAATAATAATAGAAGAAGAAGAAGAAGAATGATGTATTATTTATCTTTATACTAAATAAATATATTCGTTAATAATGCATGGAACACCATTTTCAAAAAAACTATATCAATTAATATAATAAAGTCCTTCAACATTCCGTATGGATGTCGAGGCAAAAAAAAGGTTAATTAATATTCAATATTAATTATTTAACTGTGAGCAAAAGCAGGATGCCATCACGATACATCTCCGTAATAATGAATCCGTTATATTCCAATACTCTTAGTTTTGTCCCCGTGAATGACTCCAGTCCTCGACTGGATTGCCACTCTGGCTCCGTCCAACTGGTGGTCTTTTCCATGTCTAATTTTTCCCTCTTTCCTCATGAGTGAGGTATGTGTGTCCAGGCTGGTGCAATTCGTCCAACTCTCCCTGAGGACGGGGATCTGATTTCAGCGCCCTAACAGCTGCACCTCTCTCAGAAGGTAAACACTTGGGCATGCAGGGTGGTGCAAGCTTACCGTTCTCCTCGTGTCCGGGACCTTCAGGCGTGCCCAGTCGGGCAATCTCTTCTGGAGCCTCGGGGTAGATGATGGCTGTGTCGGCGCGCTGCAGATACTCAGCGATGCTAACGACATGGCTCTCGCTGTCGGCCATCTTCCTTTTTGCGAAGAACTCCTCGAACTCGGCTGTGCAGTCCATTCTCTTCACTTTAGAAAGAAAGAGGCAAGTTGGAATGATTAAAAAAAAAAAGCGTGCGAAAAAATGCAAGGCACTGGTAACATGTCCTGGATGTAATAAAACGGCTGGAAAAAAAAAAAAAACACACAAACAAACATTAAAGTACTAGTTGCGAGGGATACGTCTAAATTACGGCCTTATCTTGTCAACTAATGGCCACTAAAATAAGAAATATGGCTTAATCTAGCAGGAATGCCACTTGAATTGTGGAAAAAGGCTTTTAACGATAAACCCTTTTTTCCCTGCGCTTTAAATGTATTAGGTGCCGTGAAATGAGGGAAGCTCGGGGAGGAAATGATGTTTGCTACAAGCCGTGCATTACTTCTGATTTCTCTAATCAAACTCCTAACGAGACAGCTCCTGAAAAATTATGCTTCAAATTACAGGAAGTTACGATATCGAGATACAGAGGGGATGTATCAAATCAGGGCGTGCTTTGCTTTTTCCAGGCATCCTAAATTCTGCGATGAGATGAAATGGATTGTTAAATAAAATGGTGAAGGGGGGGAACAAAGCAAGTAACAAATATATTTATATATACTTATATATAAATCCAGACACGTCTCTGTTGGCACATAAATACTGCAGCTGAAAAGTGCCAAGTTTCCTCCAGCTCACTCCATTATTCATTATATTTGTAAAGAGATTAGCGTCCGTGTCTCCTCGAGCCGTCTCATCTGTCAATTAGGCGGAATTCTATGGAGAAGGTGACAGAGCGCTCGGAGATTTTATTAGCCACCTTTTTAATTAGGCCATGCCGAAGTGAAAGGTAAACTGTGTACTGAGATTTGTCAGACAGTCAACATTTTATGGTCTAATTTGCTAAAAAGGTCAAGGTAGTGGACTGTGTCGATGTCAAAAATGTCTCGAAAATGTCAAAGTGCCAGTGGACCTTTTGCGTTCCCTCTTCAGATCCGAGGAACTGGAGTGTATAAAACGAAGCCTTCGTTATCAGGAAGGAACCTACACTCTGGTATGTGTGTGGTGTAATTAAAATACACATCAGAGGTGGACGGTACCGAAGTACATTTGCTTGAGTACTGTACTTTAGTACACTTTTTGAGTATTAATTTGACTTTAACTTCACTACATTTGAAAGACGAATATCGTACTTTTCACTCCACTACATTTCTATCAAGGTCCTCGTTACTCGTTTCGATGAAGCGGCTTTGAAAGTGGATGTTTTTTCTTTTCTTTTCTAAAACGTGATTGGGTTTTTCGCAGGTGACTCTGAGAGCCTATCAGTAATCACTAGGGTCACGTCACGTCCATAGACTGTATAAAATCAAGATCAATTATTTCTCCGCAGCATTATTTAACACGATCACTTGATGGCAGAATGGAAGGAGGCGGTTCTTTGGGGGAACGCACGCACCCACCCACGGTTCTACAGCTAGAACCCATGTTTCAGTTTTCTGAAAGGAATAAAGAGTCGTTACATTTGAAATGTTTGATTTGTTTGCCAAAAGCGGAGCACATCACGGCCTACGAAAACTCGCCGTCCGACCCGCGGAAGGGACATTCCACCGAATGGGTGCCATTTGCTTGTTGTACCACTCCCAAATTAAACTTAATTTGTTATATTTTTTC
>JANZLB010000023.1:6012042-6022584 GCA_026167865.1 Notarius quadriscutis | reverse complement strand
TCTCGCCCATAGTCAGCTGGGATAGGTTCCAGCTTGCCCGTGACCCTGCACAGGATAAGCGGTTACGGATAATGGATACAGATTAAATTATACTCAACAGTTTGCATATACTCGGGATAAAACCTCAAGAAAATAAAGATTTAGTCAATATGAAGTTTCTTTAACAAGATTAACTTGTTTCAGAATACTGTTGTGCCTTACTAAAAAATAAAAATAGCTGAACAGGGAGTTTATACTGTCGAGGAAATCCCCAACTGATGCTTATCCGAGCTTGCTCAAAGCCCTGGTTAATTTAATTTCCTCAAACTAAATCAGATATCAGTTGCTAGAATGATACTAGCTCTATAGAACTTCATTTATGTCAGCTGTTGTTGTAGAATTCGGATCCAAGCTGGTTAAAGAAAATCAGTAGCGTCGAAATCTTTCTTGCCTTGACATTCAGTCAACTGTTTTATCCTGAGGATGTGCACATAACTGGCACATATAATTTCAATCACTGATAACTGATGCGATTCATGCAAGTGGGATGTTTTTCACTTGATGACTAAGATGATCTAACAATGAGAGAGCTGAAATAACAAAAGAATTCTCTCAGATCATTTGAGATACACAGGAGAGGGATCGTGCATTTTATTTGCAATGAAAATTTGAGCATCCTCTTACATGTTAACGTATTGAATGAAGGCCATGCAGTCACCTTACAAGTGACATCTTAAGGAAAAGCGCTGTACTTGTTTGCCATCTCACCTTCACGGCGATCGTATTTCACTTAGTTTCTATTTCCATGTGCTCATATCACCTGCGGATCAGAGCATAGCCCAAGTTACATCAGTCAGCTCGAGTTTAGGTTAAGAAGAGATTTCATTCTGGCCGGACAGGTGTGTTTAAAATCTGACGCGTGAATATTACAGTGTCGGGCTGTCACTTAAAATGCCTTTCTGGCCTTAGAGGTCATGGCAACCAGTCAGATTGTACCTCAGTCCGTTCCAAAGTCATATCGTATTGGATATACACATCAAGATCGATGGATTTCAGACCAGGTTTCAATTAAGCTCAGTTTGCACTGCATAAACCTATTTTGGACTTAATCAAGGTTTACCCGCTTAGGCTCTAGTCTCAGACATGTTTCTGTACTTCACGCAGGAAAATTGCTTTGCTGACCCTGAAATTCTTCTGGTGAGAGTACTTAAAAAGAGATGAGAATGGAAAGAAAGAAGGTCAGGAAGGGAAAATGTAACCTAAGGTGTTCTCTATTAGCTTCATTGGCATGAAAAAAAAGTGGAACAGTGTGGGGAAGAAAACTGCACAGCCAGCATACTCATCCTCAGTCAGTTTTATGTTTAAATTATCACTGGAAATTACTGTACATTAATCTAAATTAGACGAACAAACATATAAAAAATCCACGGTATTTTCTATTTTTCTAATCAGCCCAGTCTATATCATAGCAAATGTCTTGCAAAGCTGTCTGCATATCTGACATAGTCATATCTGAATCTCTGCTTATGCAGGTTGATTTTTATAGCATTGTTAAATACGGAAATATGCTCAAAACCTAAATATCCATGCTGACCAGGCTAAAAAAGTTAAATCATTTTTGCCTTTTGAAGCGTTGCCATTTTTTTTCTACAATAGCACCTGCCTGTAACTGCCCGTCCTGTCAGGTGCTTGATCATCAGATTTTGCTTTGCTCGTTTGTTTCGTTAGGTCTCTGGAGTATATTGAGGGACGTGATTACTTCTGGGTTCATTTTGAACAAAATTGTGGTTACGCACAATCCATTACAAAGGACCATGCAGTCAGATGACATGAACCACACTGGTTACTCATTAATTAAAAATATGGCATTTGAGGCTTTGCGGACTTGTGTAGAAGTAGTCAGCAGTAGTCCGTTCTTTATATAATTAACAGTTATTCCATGAAATCAAATTGTACATGAGCTGATAGCTGACAAGGTGCGTAGCACCGAGTAGGCTAAAAGCCATGTACGACAAGATTTAACGGAAGAAGTGTTTTATTACATCCACATACATTGGATTTTGAGAAACAGGGCATTTTTATTTTTATTTTTTGCAAATTTGATAATAAAAACTTTATACAAAATGTTTGACAAAATCATTTCCGCTTAGAATGTAAACAAACCGACGAAATGAGAGTAGCAATTTGTGAAAAATGCTTTCATAATAATTCTTGAAAAATAAAAAAGATACATTCTTACCATCAAATACTTTTATTCCATATTTTGTTGCTTTTTTTTTTGTATTTTTTGTGGTTCTGTTTTCGAGTCGAGTTTTTATTTTGTCCTCGGTTGGTTCAGCAACACGCTCCACCATTTTGCTTTTCTCTACTCACGGGATATGAGCTGATATGGGGTCTTGCCACTCAGAGCGTACGACTGCTCATATCCAATGAATGTGGATAGAATATTTATATCAAGCTTATCTATGTGAGCCTGTTTATATCAGCTAGCCTTGTGTGTTAAAATCCTCTTATCCTCAAAATAATATACAAAATACAGTATATAGGACGTTTCTTGGTGCTGGCATTTTTTCCAGATACACTAATTCTAATCTATAATTTTGTCCTTCACACGATTAGACAACAGCTCTGAAAGTTTTGGCGCACTACTGAAGGATCATTCGAGAAGACTCATTTTGTCCAGTGTTTGGAGATCGCTTGCGAATCTACTGATGAAGGTGTTTCCATCAACACAAACACTGTTCAGGATCATCATTAGGCCGTTAAATGAAGCTTGCGATGCTTTCTCCCTCGGGCAATAAGCGAGCGAATAAATCAGCTGTTTCGCTAATTTATGCAAGTTTATCCAATTAACGAACCTGTTCAATGTCATTAAGCGACCATCTTAATGAGCAGTCTGATTATTTTAATTACAATTTTATGTTGATTGTGTCAGTCATTTAGTTGTAATTTAATATATTAAGAGATTCTCATTAAGATGTTTACTAATTTATCCCCCAAATACCAAAATGATCAACCAATCAATCAGATAATCAGTGGCGTGGAAATAATCAGCAGAAAATCACGAAAGCACCTGAGAATTAATGCAGACGTTTTTGTGCAGGATGAAAGTTTGCACATCAAAAAAAAAATCAGTAAAATGGATTAGTGGTGTGTATATGTTGTGAAATTTGTTTATTCCTGATTCATGTATTTTGATATTAATAGTGAGAAAATCCAAATTATGTCAGTGTGTATCACCTCCATGCTCCTGCCATTTTGCTATATTTAGCTTCACAGATATTTCCTTGATGGGGGATACAAACTTTTGCATTTTATACTGGATTCACTGAATAGCACTTTTATTCATGAGGCTCCATGTTTACATGATCGCTTTCTTAATTCTCTTTTCTCCAGGCTCTAAATCGTCAGCTTTAACCCCGCAAGCTGCCAGATGGCACAGGACAGAGGGAGGAATCAGCGCCGAGGGGAGAAATGGAGGGGGTTAAGCATCTATAAGCTTCTTATCCTCACTCATCAGTTTCTCTCATCCACTCTAGTCTCTCTGCCGTCTTTCTCCTTCATCACGCCATCTCCTCTCATTTCAGATTCCCTGATCCCAACCAGGTGTGTTGATTGACAGAAGGATGGCAAAGTTAATACAAAATACTGTTTTAAAATTTGCGTTTGACAATCATAGTGTGTTAAAGCTGTTACACTACAGTGCTGTTGAATTCTTGATTCTGATCGGTCAGAAGGTGTTGATGAATTTTTGACAACAGCATCCGCTATAACATAAGTGATAACAGGAAGTTTCAATTGTGTTCATGAAAATTGCTCATGCTTCATTACAAGCATCGTTTCATGTGAGATCTGATCCTTGAGGATTTGATGAAAGACACGGACAATGCTCCGATGTGATTTTAATTATTTTGTCTGTCACTTAAAGCTTTCCCTAAAAACAGGGATTATTCAGACTGGAACAGCTCGAGCATCTGAGCTTTGCATGCTGCCATCCAACATCAAAGTCATGACTTCCTGGTTCAAAGCCAGGTTCTCGGAATATTAAGCTACCACCACTGCTATTGCTAATGGCATTAGCCTGGAGAGGCTTATCTGCACACTGACCTGATTTTGAACTCACTCACTGCCACGCATGGGAAATCTCGAGATCAATCAGCACATGAAACTGTCCAGGTGTGCAACCAGATGTTGGATTATGAACTGTATAGGATGGAGTAGGTGGATAAATGGATGGAGTGGGTAGATGGATGAATTGATGGATGGATGAATGGGAGGATGGAGTGGATGAATGGATGAAAATATGGATGGATACATATCTGGATAGGGTGGATGAACACAAATGGATGGATGGATGGATGGATTTGGTGGATGGATGGAGGAGGTGGATGGATGCATTGATGGAGGGTTGGATGGGTAGGTGGATGGATGGATGGAGTAGGAGGATGGAGTGGACGAATGGATGAAAATTCAGATGGCTACATATATGGATGGGGTGGATGAATACACAAATGGATGGATAGATTCGGTGGATGAATGGAGTAGGTGGATGGATGCATTGATGGATGGATGGATGGATGGATGAAAATATGGATGGATACATATCTGGATGGGGTGGATGAACATACAAATGGATGGATGGATGGATGTGTCGATGGATGGATTGATGGATGGATATGGATGAATGGGAGGATGGAGTGGGTGAATGGATGAAAATATGGATGAATACCTGTATGGATGGGGTGGAGGAATACACAAATGGATGATGACTGGATAAATATATGCATCACTTGTGTGGTTGGTTGAATTGGTGGACGTTTGAATGGATGAATGGATAAACACATTTCAGGATGGATGGATGGATTTCATTTCACTAGGCTCCTTCATGCAATGACAATGAATGATTCTTCACTTCCTGTGGTGTGCGACTTCAGCAAAGGATGCAACATTAATGGTATCTCTGTTCGCATTGCTCCTTGTTGCTATGGCAGCAATAAGGTGAGGAGATGGATGGAGAAAAAACTCATCTACACTTTCAATGCTGTAAACATCCAATATTCAATTACCAATATCAACACATTTGATCATCTCCATTATCAGAAGCATTTTACCTGCTCTGATGATGAAGGGAATCTTACTGAACTTAATGCAGTAATGCTGCACGCGCGCACACACACACACACACACACACACACACACACACACACACACCACTGTTCATTGCCATACCCAGGTCTAAACCTTATTTGTTCCTTCGAGCTCAACTGCATTTCAGACCTTTCACAAACATTTTACAGCATTGTCTCATAGAGCAGTTTAGAAAGTTGATAAAAGTTTTGTACTTTTCCTTTCCTCGCGTTCTTTCTTGCTCCGTCAGCTCCATCAGGGCTTGATCATTAGCCAGCAAGCTGAATCAACAGTTAGAGCAATAAGACAAGACAAGACTGTGATTCTTCATGAACTCGAGTCTGAAAAAAAAGAAAGAAAGAAAGTTTCACAACACTGTATTACCTCTGGACATGATTAGAGCTCTATGGATGTATTTGCCTAAGTATTCACCCCCCACAAATCCCCACACACACCCCCACCCCGAACTTTTCCACCATTTGTAATGGTACAACCTGAAATTGAAATGGACGTAACTGAGATTTTACACTCACCGGACACTTTATTAACACCCAGAACAAACACCTGCTCTTTTATTTTCTTCAGTTCTCTAATCAGCCGATTCCTCGACCGCAGCACAATGCATCAAATCCTGCAGATACAAATCAGGAGCTTCAGTTAATGTTCACAATGTTCAAACATCCGAATGGGAAAAATTGTGATCTCAGAGTGAAGTGTGACTTTCTTTCACTGTGGCATGAGCGTTGGTTTGAGCCAGATGAGTATTTCTGGTTTGAGTATTTCAGAAACTGCTGATCTCCTTCCTGAGGTTTTCTCACACAACAGTCTATAGAGTTTCCACAGACAGAATGGTGCGAAAAACAAAAAACACTGAGTGAATGAGTGAGTGAGCGACAGTTCTGTGGGTGGAAACAAGCACCTTGTTGATAAGACAGGTCAGAGATCAGAAAATGGACAGATTGAGGAAGGATATAGTAACTCATATAATCACTCTTTACAACTGTGGTGAGCAGAAAAGCATCTCAGCATGCAACAGGAAACAGAAGAACACATCGGGTTCTGCTCCTGCAGTCAAAAACAGGAATCTTCGACAAGTTCTTGTTAAAGTGACTGGTGAGTGTATGACCTAGATCTCCACAAAATGGGCGTAGGAAGGAAAAGAAATCGATATACTCTAGTTTAAAAAAATATTGTCGCTGTGATTGCAGAAGTATTCACCCCCCTTTGGTCTGAAACTCCAAATTTCCGTCAGAAGTCAGATCATTAGTCACATGACCTCAATAGAAATACACCTCTTCCTGCAAGGCACCAGATGTTGTTTTCGATTTTTTTTTTTCTTTCGGACGTAAGCAACGTTCTGCAATCAGGATTTGGTTATTTATTTTTAAAAAATCCAACAAAACTTTGAAGAGCCCACAAAGCAGGATTAAAGCTGTTATTTAAAAAAAAAATAGAAAGAATACGGCACAACCAAAAGTCAAAAGTACAGTTCAGGCTACATGTCGAATCAACCCATTTTTATTTTTTTTTCATCACAGGAGAGGGATATTGTCTGTACCAGCAGGTGGAGCTAAACAAAGTCTCATGGAAGCCTCGAAATCAGATTTATATGCTTTTAGCAAGTTTTCAACCCAAGTCCTGTTTTGGAGAAGCCCCTGTGCTTCATATTGAGTCATTTTCTCTCATCTAAGACGCCTAATGCAAGTCGTCACTTCATTAATGACACTTTCTTTGTCAGTCTCGGGGCAGGGAACACAAAACAAGGTTAATGACGTCTGGACAAAAAATGTGTCAAGGTGTTAATTTTTAATTTAATTTAATTTAATTTAATTTAATTTAATTCACAGCAGCTTGGACAGCTTGGAGGATTTCCAGCTGCAAGACAAATCAGCAGGTTTATGGGAATGTCCGTGTTCAAATATTTTCGCTTCTCTTTTATAACAGCTTTTACAGCAAATGCTCCACGGAAACAGAACAGGTGGAGTTGTTGATTTGGAAGGAGTCTCCAGTTTCAGTGCTTTTTCAAGCTACAACAACCGACAGTATTTTTTTTTATTGGTCAGGGAATAACTGTTTATTGCTATAACGTAAGTAACACTCATGAGGTGAAATAGTTCATCGTTCTTTGTCACTTATAACGAATGTTAACTTCAGAAACATAAACAAGTTGAGCATCATATTCTCCGTGTTGGAACGCTAATGTGTTCAGGACTGTGCATGACGTTAGTTCTCGTTCCTGTAAATGTTATTCTTGTGATTTAAATTTCTGAACAGTTGTACATATTGTGCTACTTTTCCATCATATCAGCTGGAAAAATCAGTTTTTGCAATCATTTCCCAGTAAAGTCCTGGGGAATTTCACGTTCGTGCTTAATCTTGCTTTTGTTTCAGCTTCTGGCAAACGTCCCAAAACTGTCAACTTACAATCGCACAAATCAACACCTCAGCAACTCTTCACTCCACCCGTCTCTCTCTCTCTCTCTCTCTCTCTCTCTCTCTCTCTCTCTCTCTCTCAGTTCAGTGCAGATCAACTGAAACAGAAGTTATACATTTACATGGAATACACGTATCTCTGCATTTATGCATGAACATGATGAATGTAATAAACAGATAAACAACAATAACAATAAACAGTTGGTATCTGAACAAATTCTGCATATAATCAGGGTGTGAGCAGGATAAACTCTCTCTCTTTGTCTGTCTCTCTCTGTCTGTCCATCTGTTTCTCTCTCTCTGTCTGTCTCTCTGTTTGTCTGTCTGTCTGCCTCTCATTCTCTCTCTCTCTCCCTCTGTCCATCTATCTGTCTCTCACTCTCTGTCTGTCTCTCTCTCTGTCCGTGTGTCTCACTTTGTCTGTCCATCTGTCTGTCTGTTCTCTCTCTCTCTCTTTGTCTCTCACTCTGTCCCATCTCTCTTACACATCCTCGTTCTGCCTCTCTCTCTCTCTCTCTCTCTCTCTCTCTCTTTGTCTTATTCTCTCTCATTTTGTGTCTCTCTCTCTCTGTCCCATCTCCCTTACACATACTTGCGCTCTCTCTCTTTCTCTCTCTCTTTCTCTCTGTTCCATCTCCCTTACACATACTCTTTCTCTCTCTCTCTCTTTGTCTTACTCTCTCTCATTTTGTCTGTCTCTCTCTCTCTCTCTGTCCCATCTCCCTTACACATACTTGCACTCTCTCTCTCTCTCTCGCTTTCTCTCTTACTTTGTCCCATCTCTCTTATACATACTCATTCTGTCTCTCTGTCTCTCTCTCTCACACACACACACACACACACACACACACACACACACACACACACACACACACACACTCATTCTCTCTCTCTCTCTCTCTCTCTCTCTCTCTCTCTCATCTTCCTCACACATACACACTCAGTCGTCTCCCTCTCTCTCCCTCTGATGATTAACACAAGCACAACCAGATGTATGTTGTAAATGAAATACAAACTGTACAAACTGTATCCCAGATCTTTAAATGGTTTTCAATGCAATTCCTTTGCAGTGAGTATATTCGTGGCACGACGGTGCAGCTGTTGCCTCACAGCAAGAAGGTTCTGGGTTCAAGCTTCGTGATGAGGCTGAGAGGGGCCTTTTTTTGTGGAGTTTGCATGTTCTCCCCATGCCTGTATGGGTTTCCTCCAGGTGCTCCGGTTTCCTCCCACAGTCCAAAAACATGCAGATTAGGTCAAATGGCGACTTGAAATGGCCACTGGTCATCCTTCAGCGTCGGAGGAGTTGTGACCCCTATGTTTAGGTGCCACTGGGATGAGCACAGTAAGGCCCAAATCAAACATGGATCATGACATTGGATCTGCCTGAGGCTGACCTAGTAAATAAGTAAGTATGAAGACTTGGACATTTGGATTCCATTATTAGACACCAACCATGTCCTGACTGATTTTTGGATTTTATATTTGAGAATCCTGGAAGATGAAAGATCAAAATGTTTTTCCCACCTATTTATTATTGGAAGCTGAAATTTCTGCTGTGTGTGCACTGTGACACTTCCTTCATCAGTGTGTGTGTGTGTGTGGTTGATAAGCTCAAGATCAGACACTCTTTAGACAGAGGCTGTATTCCTTTCTCTCTTCAGACACACACTCACACAGACAAACACACTAAAGACACGTTCAGATATGAACAAAGCGCACCAAACAACACACTCCTGCATTCATCAGTTGAAATTACTTACACACACAAAATGGCACTATTTATCCTGTGTGTCCCTGTTAGCCATTATCTCCTGCTTACTTGTGAAACACACACACACACACACACACACACAGAGGCTCATCAATATCCAAAGATAAGTATCTGGTCACACTGTGTGAGGTAAAAATGCATTACAGAGCATAACGATGTTTATTTATCATGTCAGATAGAAAGAACATTAGGAATGACTGCGAAGATTTGTCATAGAGTGAAATACTGTTTACTGTGAGTCTGATAATACTTTATTTGCGTTTGCGTCGTCCTTGATGCTAATCAGTTCAACGAGCACCTAATACTGCAATCATGACTAAAGAAACTACATTTTCTGACTTTCCCACTTTTGTGAACCAAACTCTTTCACGCTTTCTGCAAGTAAAAATAACAACATGTGTATTTTTGGGATGTTCACCAGTAAGTGACGTGACGTCGCACTTTAACTGCAGACAAGTCAAATAAACAGCTCAAATTGATTTTCTCTTGATTTTCTGCCCTCAAAGCTACAGCGAAAGCAAACCATTTCCTCACCACCGGCATTGCACCGATATACATCACTGCTAAAAATAAATATAATCTAGAGAGCAGAACGAGGCTAATGAGTTCACCAATACTATCTAGGACTGGTAGGTAAGCGTGAAAGCAGCTTAAAAATATAGCTGTAAGCATTGATGAAGGACCCAAACACCTCTGGTTCCGCGACCCTTCACACATGGTCATCATACAATGCACACGCATCTGAGATGTGCAACAAAAGCCTGGGTATCTGATGTGTGCACCACCAGTGATGAGTTTTTAGGCACACATTTCCTGTTTGCATGGCTTCACATATGAATTTATTGTTTTGCCTTTTCAACATCTTGCAAGATATCACAAATCTCTTTGCAATTCAAAATTAGCATCATCTTGACATCACGTATACCAAATCTGGCATGAATCCAACAAACTGCCTAGGAGGAGAACATCAAAAGGTAACACGTGTTAAAATGCACAAAATAACTCACTTCCTGTTGAGGATGGCTTCACTTCCTGTTTTTTTTTTCTTACAAAGCCCCACAGTTATGGAACAGCCTTCCAAGCAGTGTTCGGGAATCAGACACAGTCTCAGTGTTTAAGTCTAGGCTGAAAACATATCTGTTTCGTCAAGCCTTTTGTTAATGGTGTTTATGAGGTAAAGGTGTAGATCTGGAGGGTCCTCAGACATAGAGTGTTTTGGTAAACTGGGATGT
>JANZLB010000023.1:5810584-5821041 GCA_026167865.1 Notarius quadriscutis | reverse complement strand
AGTCAGCTGGGATAGGCTCCAGCTTGCCTGCGACCCTGTAGGACAGGATAAAGCGGCTAGAGATAATGAGATGAGAAGTTTTCTAAAGACTTAATTTATCTAGAAGTTCTCTCTTTTTTCTATTCTATTCTCTGTTTCTCTTATTAATGATGCTACTGGAATTTTTATTTCTCTGAGGGAACCCTCCCAAAGGGATCAATAAAGTTCTATCTAATCTAATCTAATCTAATCTAATCCAAACATGGTTTATGAGCATGTCTTCATGCACGCTATTTACTTTTCTCGCGATCCCTGCTTGGTTAAGAAAAAAAGTTTGAAGTTTATTCCTTTCGAAGAGGGAGGGACATGTGCGAGTTGGAGTTGATGTGCCTGGCACTTTTTTCGCAACTTGAGGCTATTCAAGAACATGTTCCATCTTTATCCACCGTCTGTGCTTCTTCACGAGCAAAAGTAAATATGATCATTGTATCTGTTACTTGGATATTCCAGACGTCTCTTGGTTTCAACCCTGCGGCTTTCCGTTGCCGTCAGCACTGCCGACATCTGACATTAGATCAAACGTGGAGGCCGTAACGCCAAAAAAACCCACACAGCACCTCGTCGTTGAGGGTAATATGGACAGGGGTGGGTGAGGATGCAGTGAGAAATCCTCCACAGCTGAAAAGGCGTCTTTGGTGTTCCGTGTACTGTATTTCACGAGTTCACGAAGCTACTCTGTTAAATTTGTGTAGATTCAACAGGAGTGTGGACTCTTGAATCTCGAATGTGATTGGCTGTTGTGGCCCAATTTATTTATGAGAGTCAGAAAAGTTTTTGTTCTTCTTTTATTTCTTAAAATAAATGTTATCGCCTTTAATCACCTTTTGTTGCCTCACATCTCCACGTTTCGATCCTGAGCTTGGGCTGTTCCCTGTGAGCCCTTTTCCACCAATCCTGGTGCCAAATCGAGAACTGGTTCCATGCATTTCAACTGAAAAAGGTGCTAAAAAGCTAGCACTGGTACGGCACCAAAGTTGGAACTAGTGACGTCAGTGGCAATGGGAGAAGCGACGACAAAAAATTCGCCACCATTTTTATAAAAAAAGAGTGAACTCAGTAATGGCTACATGCACATTGGTCATCTTGAAATTGCAAGACATCATGACTTTAAATAACCACTCGGCCAACTCACAGTTTCACACGTCCGCCTCTCGACCGGGACCAGACCAAAGACCATCATAAAAAATGATACCTACTGCGATCTGGTGAGGCACGGCAATACAGATGTGAGAAGGGAGTCAAACTCTTGTAGTTACCACGGAACAGAACCAGCTCCCCGCTGTAACCCGAGCGAGAGGTTGAGGGATAGAGAAACGGAGATCGGCACCGCTCAGCGCGCCTTAACGGCACGGGAAGGACTTTGATTTGAACGAGTAACGTTTGAATGGAAATAACCCCAAATTCTGCTCAGTCAGGTTCTCTTCTCAAACCTGTCGCTTCTCAAAAGGCACCGAGGCAGAACTGGTTCCGCACAAGCACCATCCTGATAGAAAATAGTTACGAGTCGGGGTTTTTTTTACATGTTCCTCTGGTGTTTGTGTGGACTTTCAGGTTCTCCAGAAACCCAGCGTTCCCAGGAGTCCACTGTGACCGGGTCACTGTGACCTAATTAACAAACAGAATAATCAGATGTCATGTTGTTGCTTCTACCACTGGAACATATTTGAGAACCGTGGTTCTCAAGGAGGTTCTTATAGACAGGACAGGACAGGATGAGGCCTGTGGTTCCTGTCAGATGTAAGAAAGGAGTCAAACTCTTGTAGTTACCACGGAACAGAACCAGTCTCCCCGCTGTAACCCGAGCGAGAGGTTGAGGGATAGAGAAACAGAGATCGGCGCTGCTCAGCACGCCTTAACAACACAGGAAGGACTTTGATTTGAACGAGTAACGTTTGAATGGAAATAACCCCAAATTCTGCTCCGTCACCTTCTTTTCTCAAACCTGTCACTTCTCAAAAGGCACCGAGGCAGAACTGGTTCCACACGAGCACCATCCTGATAGAAAATAGTTACGAGGTGTTCCTCTGGTGTTTGTGTGGATTTTCTGGTTCTCCAGAAACCCAGCGTTCCCAGGAGTCCACCGTGACCGGGTCACTGAGACCGAATGAACGAACAGAATAATCAGATGTCGTGTTGTTGTTTCTACCACTGGAACATATTTGAGAACCGTGGTTCTTGAGGAGGTTCTTATGGACAGGACAGGACAAGATGAGGCCTGTGGTTCCTGTTAGGTGTAAGAAAGGAGTCAAACTCTTGTAGTTACCACGGAACAG
The DNA here is from genome assembly GCA_026167865.1 of Notarius quadriscutis. Classification (NCBI taxonomy): domain Eukaryota; kingdom Metazoa; phylum Chordata; class Actinopteri; order Siluriformes; family Ariidae; genus Notarius; species Notarius quadriscutis. The sequence continues at coordinate 5,818,729 of JANZLB010000023.1, read as the reverse complement.
AACCAGCCCCCCCACTGTCACCCGAGCGAGAGGTTGAGGGATAGAGAAACGGAGATCGGCGCCGCTCAGCACGCCTTAACGGCACAGGAAGGACTTTGATTTGAACGAGTAACGTTTGAATGGAAATAACCCCAAATTCTGCTCAAATTCTGCTCAAAAGGCACCGAGGCAGAACTGGTTCCGCATGAGCACCATCCTGATAGAAAATAGTTACGAGTCGGGTTTTTTTTTTACATGTTCCTCTGGTGTTTGTGTGGACTTTCTGGTTCTCCAGAAACCCAGCGTTCCCAGGGGTCCACCATGACCGGGTCACTGAGACCGAATTAACGAACAGAATAATCAGATGTCGTGTTGTTGCTTCTACCACTGGAACATATATGAGAACCGTAGTTCTCAAGGAGGTTCTTATAGACAGGACAGGACAGGACGAGGCCTGTGGTTCCTGTCAGATGTAAGAAAGGAGTCAAATTCTGCTCCGTCACGTTCTCTTCTCAAAAGGCACCGAGACAGAACTGGTTCCGCACGAGCACCATCCTGATAGAAAATAGTTATGAGGTGTTCCTCTGGTGTTTGTGTGGACTTTCTGGTTCTCCAGAAACCCAGCGTTCCCAGGAGTCCACCATGACCGGGTCACTGAGACCGAATGAACGAACAGAATAATCAGATGTCGTGTTGTTGCTTCTACCACTGGAACATATTTGAGAACCGTGCTTCTCGAGGAGGTTCTTATAGACAGGACAGGACAGGACAGGACGAGGCCTGTGGTTCCTGTCACGCCCCGGTGCATTGTGGTCCATCTGTATTTCCTCAGGGCTCCTGTAGGGGGCGCTCTCGCGCGGGGTGAAAGCTCCATCTTTCCATCCCAAAGCCCAGAGAGAGTGAAACACACACAGCAAAAGGCAGTTGATGGGGGAAGCTTTTTATTTTTATTTTTAAAGGGACAGAGCCGAATTCGCAGCGAGCCACAAACGGATTTTTGCCTTCATCCTGGACCTGTCGGGAACTTCAACCGGAACCGGGAGGATGTGTCGGAGTGCTGCTTAGGAGATAAAAAGACAATAATTCAAGGAGGGATTTAAAAAAAGAAAGAAAGGAAAGGAAAGGAAAGCCTCTCGTCAATTCTCTTCTCCTCTCAGCTGCACTAGCGTTAGCATTAGCTTTAGCATTAGCATTAGCGCCCCCTCTTCTTCATTTCATTTTGGCCCTCTGCTTTGAGACATTTCTCTGTTCCTGCTGTTTTATAAATCACACTGAAAACCCCGCTGGCTTGTGGTATGAAGGCCTTCATGGCTCTCAGTGACCGGATAATCATACGGTATGTATACAGTGGAAGCGAAGTTGTTTTTGTTGTGTTGAATATTCGTAGGTCCCCCCCCCCCTCGGGTCAGGCCACCCAAGCTAGCTAGCTAGCTAACTAGCAAGCTAACAAGCTAACACTTAGCATATAATGTCTGTTAGCCAGCGAAGCTAAGCAGCAGTTTTGTTTGCTATTTTTTTTTTATATCTCTTATTAGACTCGACTTAATTTCCTAGCCATCTTTTTTTTTTTTTATAAATTCCTTTCTGTCAAATCTTTCCAGAAACAAGATAATTTGTGGTGTTAAATAAATCTCAACCAAACCCACCCGTTTTTTTTTTCCTCAAGACCTGATCCACTTAAAGCGAGTTATTTTTATTATTGTGTACAAGATGAATGTATATACACATATATATGTATATTTATTATTATTATTTATTTATTATTATTATTATTGTGAGGTTGGTTTTTGGAATAAGTGAGGAGAGGTTGAGCTTCTCGTCAGGCTGTCTATCACTCCTGAAAATCCTCATTAGGTCTTGATGATTGTGGAAGATGTTTTCTTCAGGAATGTTAGCTGTTTGGGTTTATGGATTTATTCTGAATCTCTTTTTTTTTTTTTCCTCTCCTTCAAAGTCCACACTCCCCTCTCCGAAAAAAATCAACCTGATATACGTAATAGTGCTGCACTTATCACTACTAGTGTTTCAGAGAGAAATCAATCACCAACCGGGCAGCCAGCTGGGGTCTGTCTCAAATCACACAGCCCGGACACTGAGCACTTCACTTTATACCCCGACTGACACGATGATACGAGGACTTCGGAGCTCCGACAGTCATGAGCATGATGGCATCATGACTACTTTTGTACCTTCACGTGCAACGTGTTGGTCTAGTTCTTAGCGTGTCCGCCTCTCGACTAGGAGGTCTACAAAAAAACAGCGCCTTCTGCCATCTTGTGCGGTCCCGTAATACAGATGTGCGCAGGGAGTCAAACTCTCGCGGTTACCACAAGACCAACCCCTCACGATAACCCTAGCTACGTAATAGCCGAGAAGCCGAAGGGATATAGAAACTGAAATCAGTGCCACCCGATGCACCTCAAAAGAAGAACGTACTATTTTACGTCGTGTACTATGAAGATTTTAACAAAGTGATGCTTTGTAAAACTGAAAGCGATGGTAGCCCAATGGTTCAAGAAGCAGCTTTCGGGCCAAAAGGTTGCCAAGTTTGATGCCCTGGACAAACAGGAATGGCTGAAGCGAGGCACCTAACCCCCAACTGCTCTGGGTACGTTGTGCGTCACTCTGGAAAAGAGCGTCTGATAAATACCGTTCATGTCATGTCATGGAATGAATACATTTGGATGGATTAGTGATGTAAGATGGAAGGTAGCACGCACTTAGAACAGTGGGCAGCCACACTAGAGCGCCCAGGGGTCAGGTACCTTGCTCAAGGGTACTTCAGCCCAAGGCCGCTCCACGTTAACTCCACACGGAAAGGCCCGCTGGGTTTGAACCCGGAACCTTCTTGCTGTGAGGCGACCGTGCTAAACGCTACACCACCGTGCGTCTTGAGATGGATTCCGGTAGCGCCTTGAGCACGACAGGAATGCACCCTGGATGAGATACCAGTTCACCTCAAGCGTAGGTTGATATTGGCTGGAATGAAGTATCGATGATTTATATCTATTATGTAAACGTCTATTTGTGTGGCATGCCTCGATGCGTCACGCTATACTGTATATGTTCAATGACTCTTACGGCAGTTGCGATGAAGTCTGTGCATAGCTGTTGTGTTTCTTTGGTACAAAGTTTCGTTACATTACATGACATTAACGGTATTTATCAGACGCTCTTTTCCAGAGTGACGCACAACATACCCGGAGCAGTTGGAGGTTAGGTGCCTTGCTTCAGCCATTCCTGTTTGTCCAGGGAATCAAACTTGGCAACCTTTTGGCCCGAAAGCTGCTTCTCGAACCATTGGGCTACCATCGCTTTCAGTTTTACAAAGCTTGCAGAGCATCACTTTGTTAAGTTGAAGTATTCCTATGATTTGGACGATCAGGTTCAGGCTTTTTGGGATCATCATCTTTTCCGCACGTGTACAGTGCAACACGTCGTCGTAATAACTAACTCGATCGTGTTGAAGCGAAGAGAGGGTTCCTTGTATTGTGGTCCGTATTCAGACCTCTGTGAGCACCGACGAACCTTTTACAGCTCGTCTTTTGTTGATGGTACCGCATGAGCGACAAGGAAAAGCACAGTGATCTCAAAGCTTCATGATTATGTGCTACATTTTCGACATCAACGTTCTGTACGATACGATACTATCGTGTTGGAGTAAAATATAATCGTGTACTCCGTACACCTCATTTGAACGCAAACTGATCGTTTTATCCTTGGTATATAAGCGCTTGCAGTGTTTGTGGCTTCAGCAGTTGAGCGTCATCGTTAGGTCATGTGACTAGTGTATGTCTACTTTACCTGTGCGAAGAACTTAACTTCTTTAAACCCCTAGAAGTATCGCTTCTCCAACACGACTCTTTATCGGTGTGAGATGACGGGGCATCTTGGAGGATCTTGTACCGAAGGGGGGTATCCTTTGAGCCGTTGCTTTGGCTTACGGTTGATCATGTGACCTTAAGTGAATCCGTGTCCTTTGCAGGGATGGAGATAAAATGTTTTGGCGCGACACATCAAAACTGCAGAAGTCGATAAATGCGTCTTCGTACCTCTGTGTTTGTGATGTAATATAATTTCATGAAGTACATTTAAGTGAGCGACCCTCGACTGTTATTCCCTCAAGCGTAGATTAAGCACAGCTGGAGGCTTTCCTGTTAAGAATAACTTGGATTTGTTAATTGGTGGTGATTCGGTGGAAGGTACATGATCGTCAGCAGGAATGAAAATATTGAAGTAGTTCAGTTGGTGGTTTTCTTGATTTGTGTTCCGGGTTAAAGTAGTAAACCTGTAGAGAACGATGCTCTGGATGGAAAAAGCTGTAAAATGCTGGAAATGAACTTTTGAGTTCGTGTTGTAACTGTTGCGCAGGAGTTACAGTTCTTGGTGCCGATCCGTGTAAAATATCGGCACGTCCTAGAGTGGCGTGTTTTTGGTTCCACTGAAACCACGACGATTTTCAGTTCAAGACGGATACGATGGGTTTCTGAAAATTAGTTTATGGTTACGATTAAAGCTAGACGGCCTTTCGATTTTGTAAAATCGGTGAAATTTGGCTGGGAAGTTACTTAATTTGAGGGGATTAAAGCAAATAATGTGCATGAAATCGCTCGCTTCGTGCAGTCAAGCAGACGGAGGAAGTCCGTGTGTGTGTGCACTGACAGTTCCATCATTCTGTCAGTAAACGAACAGCTGATCACACCGAGGTGCTCGCTGACCGCCGATGTTTATTAGTGCGGTCCTGCGTTTCCTTTCCTTCGTATATTACATAACGTCTTTTCTTCTCGCTTGTTACTGTAGTCGGTCTTTCACGTTTCACTCGCGCCCTCCATTTACTCTCCTGTTTCAAATTTGTATCCCACAATGCCTTGTGCAAACAGGGAAAGCTCACCATGTGATGTGATGTATGATGTAATATCTTGAATTGCATCATGGTGAAGCAGGAAAAAAATAGCAGAGAATTTAGGGCCGGTACAGCTTTAATGTTTTTGAACCTCCAGGAAACAAGTTTGTTCCTGTTATCACAGACGTTACAAAAGCACCAGCTTGTCTTGCTTCTCTATCCAAGGTAATCAGACAAACGCGGCTTGTCTTGATGCCTAAAGCACTCCAGCATGACGATGTTCCTCGTGTCGGGAAAATTGGTTGCGGTTTTACAGACTCAAACTGGAGACTCCTTCCCAAAATCCCCTTCCGGAAAACTTGACCGTATCAAAGATTATTTTTTTTTAATCTGTTTGTCATGCGTCAGCCATGCCAAATCCCTGCGGAGTAGCCGTTGCGATAGGAACTTGTGATTTGTTTTGCAGCGGTTGTGCCGTCAGAGCTGCTATTGTAGAAAATTAACGATCGTCTTCCGACCAATCAGAATGGAGAATTCGAAAGCACTGTGGTACGAGTTTGACGATAGTGTTTTGTCTTTGGGCTGAAAATGTCCTCGAGATGATATTTTCTTTCACGTGTTTGCACAGACATGGACAGCATTTGTCTGTCTCAGACTGCTTTATTTTATGCTGAATAAAGTGTCAGATATCGAGACGTAGCTCGAAACATGGCTCGCTGAATCCTGTGCTTGCATTTAAGCCTGTGTTGTAGGCGGTTAGGAGAAGACAGCGAAGTGATAAACGTGTCCTTGGCCCTGCCTCTGTTCCACACAGGCCATTTGTGAGTCAGCAGCAGAGACCTGGATTAACCGGTGACACATGGTGGCCCTCATACTCAAGGCTAACACACACACGCACGCACGCGCGCACACAGTGAGCCTTGAGTTTATATTTATCAAACGTCTTGGCTTTTTTTTTTTTTGTGGAAAGATCGAGAATAATACACGTTCTTGTAGTGATTCTTAAACATATTTTATTCCTCTCATTTCACCAGAGCCGTGTACTGCCAGTTACACTGATTAAAAATTTACGATTGAACAACAGATATGTGTATTTTTTTTTTTAACCCCCTTTTTTTTTTTTTGTTAAACTGTTGTACTCGGTGACGTCACAGCCACTTTCAGTCTCTTGAAGTTAATAAAGTCAAAACTCCTTGCAGAAATGTTAAACCCTCTCTTAATAGAAAGCTTCAGGATATCAGTGATCTATTCTGTCCATATTCACTGGATATGACCCATCGTGCGCTCTGATCGTCTACAAGGATATCAGCTCTGAGGAGAGAGAAACAAAATGGCGGCGCGCGTTGCTGAATCAACCGAGGACGAAATAAAAACAAGCAACAAAATCTGGAATGAAAGTATCTGATGGGACTTTTGCATGTTTTTCACAAATTGCTCCCGTCATTTCACCGGTTTGTTTACATTCTAAGCGGAAATTATTTTGTCGGATGTTTTGGATCTAGTTTTTCGTCGCTGTCAGTTCAAAACCTGCTTTGTGACAATTTAGGTAAATTCTCAAGGATGATTTTTTTTTTTTTCAATTTACGCTAATTTCATGCTGCAATTAGCTATTTTGATGGATATTGACCAAGCTAATAAGAGAACAAGTAAACTTTTACTGGCTTCTCAGCTTATTTCAGAGTTTTATTCGGTTTACGTCTCCTGGAAAAAAGGAAAAATGTCACATAGCAGGTTTTGACCTGACAGCGACGTTTTATTTATCGAATTTGTGGGGAAAAAATGCTGTATCTCAAAATCCAGCGAATGTGGATCGAATAAAACCGTTATTCCACTCGATCTCGACGTGCGTGGTTTATAACCGACTCATGTACGACTCGATTTCATGGAATAACTGTTAAATATACATTTTCATTTGTTAAATATCAGCACTTTTTTAAATCCTTTCTTTTTTATTAACAGTATGTAAAGTCTTGGAATGGGCGCACTCCATGTAAACGGTGACATTACAAACAGGACGATAATCAGCTGCTTTTCTGGAAGGTCGGCGAGCAGCTTTTGAGCGAGCGGATCCAGAATCCGACAGTTCCGTGGCGGACCGCTGCAGAGACTTTACGTATTCACGGTTGTTAAATTTGAGCTGTAAAGTAAAAGGAAAATATGGATGACTTGTTTGTTTGTTTGTCGTGTGTTGGCAGGAAGTTAGCCAGTGAACTGGATAGTCGCAGTATCGCCTGTGTGTGTGTGTTAATTGATCTCAGGGAACCGCTTGGATATATAGTCTATCGTTTTGGAGATCGGAAATGCTGCTTTGGTTTTCCGTTGATTCGACGTCACGAACTGAACTCGGGAGTTGAGAACGCCGTCCTAAATTCTGAATATTTCTGAGTTTTCCTTGTCAGCTGATTTGTGACTATTTTTTGACTTCAGTATGAGACACCGAAACACACCAGGTGTGCACAGTCAAAGATCGACTGGTGAAGAAACACTAGAACTTCAGAAACAGATCCCACTTTTGCTCGAGTAAAGTAGGTTATAAAGCTTTTCAGCAAACACGAGGCATCTTCACCGCTCGTCCTTTGAGAGGAATTTCCCTCCGTGTTTCTGTTGAACTCTAATCGTGTCTACTTTTGCGGACTACTAATAGGCCGAGCATTGTCAGGGAGTGAATTCACTTGGCACGAACCAACAATTCCATCCATTAGACACATTATACATCCTAATGCGACACATTCTCATATTGCTGTCAACAAACGTTCAGGCTCTTCGACAGAACCATCAGACAAAGAAACAAGTCCTCTCGGTTCATAACGGGACAAAAATATCAAGGTCCCAGCAAAGCAGGAGCGTGACAGTTCACTTTGACATGGTTGTCAGCAAAGATAAAAATATATAATGCTGAAAAAGAGAAATGTTTATCAAATGGCTGTCACAGGACCTGCGATATCTCGTATCATCTCACGGTAGAATTATTAGCTCGCCAGTCGTCGGGAGATGAGCTTCTCTTCGTTTGCAACCACGTGACCAAAACTGCTTGCGTCACTGACTGCCGCCATGTTGGAGGAGATACTGTATATATAAAAATTTTTTTTTTTTTGCGGTCTGGTTTCCATCAAATCCTGCGCTCGTTAACAAACGTAGCATTTTTTTGTCAACATTTATCTTTTTTTTTTTTTTTTAATAGGATTTATTTATAAGATTATCAAAAATCTTATAAATTTTTGCCAGCATTTTTCAGGAGAATAGCAGTAATTTTACAGCATGGATAGCAATAACGACAGTCTTCACAGCGAAAGCGAGTTTTACTACCCTGAGGAAGAAGAAAT